>JACXSJ010001758.1:0-37767 GCA_014851325.1 Pentalonia nigronervosa | reverse complement strand
TGGCGAGTTCGCTCCTGTCTGTGGTGTCTGTCGAACTAACTATATTATACATTGTGTGTGCTGGCCATAGGCCTTACAATTATGTGTGTGTATTAATGTTATTGTATTAGTCAGCAGTTGTACATAATGCAGAATTTATATGTAATATATAAAGGTGTCATGTAACATATTTATAATATTGTTACAATATATTTCAATACATTTTGTGTTAGATAACCATGTTCTATTTATGGTAGGTGCTTGTATGAAAAATAAATAAGCTTCAATATTTAGAGTGACGGTTGTTAAAATATTAAAGATACCTAGGTACGATTTTTTTTAAGTATTTGAAGTTCAAATTTTGACAACGAAAATTTGAGAATATTTTTATATAGTTAAAATGTATAAAATATTCAATTTTATAGCTAAGGATTGAAAACTGAATAGATAATAATTCTTCATAAGTATTTTAAATGAAGAATAACGATTTTAGTTATTTTGTTGTAATTTAAAAATAGTTTTCATAGTGACTTGAAACTATTGACGTATTTTATATACAAATCGAAATAACATTTTTAAACGCAATGTTTTCGCAAAAAATTAATTCAACTCAATCGTATTAATAATAATAAAATGAATTACTTTAATAGCAAATAAAATGTAAATATATTAAAAAAGTATATTAATTATAAATACATGATAAAATATACTTAGTAATATAGGCTGATTTTGTTTGCAATTATTTATCATTGAATTCAAATCTAGTTCATACATTACAGTGACTAACTGATCAATGGCCGCGAGGTTCACTCAACACCTATACTGTACATCAGAGCGGTTACCTACTTTTCTCTTTTTTATTATTATTTATATTGTTTTGAGAGGAAAACATAATAATATTTAAAAAAGCAATTTTTCAACAGTCTTTGGCCGTTTCGTGCGCACGCGTATGTATGCATAGATAAATCGATTGATTTATGGGCTGTGCCGTCGTTTGGAAATGTCAAGGTCGGTGCCGATGCACAGCTGTTAAAATTTAAAAATTTAAATATTGGTTCATACTCGTATACCTACCTATATCTTACCTACTACTGCGGTACACACCAATATCGTATATGGTGACTTAAGTCGTGGTAATACGTCTTATATATTATTCATATGTTACAGTGGATAACGTCAAAGCCACGGCGGTGTTATGTGGAGCACAATCGTGGGATCAGGATTCGGAGTATACCCCCCGGTGGTTAAAACGAAAGCTACGGTAACGCGCAATGGACCGGGCATGGTCGTAAAATTATTATATCAATGCATATACTTATAGTCTCGTACTCATCATCAACACTATACAATATACATAATATAATATGATATATATATATATATATATCTGTCTAAGCAACGGAAAGGACACGAGAAATAACATATAGACGAACACTGTATGTAGAACCAGACACAAGAGATTTTTTTTCCATTAAAAATGATTAAACGACTCTGTCGTTTTTCGTAAGTCGTAAACAAAACGTTTGCCGAATACAATAATATCACACTCAACTGTCCGAGAATATATTATTTTATATGTATTATAAATGTCTGTATGTCTCGAATGAAAAAAAAAATAATATAATAGCGTATTATTATTATTATTATAAATAATCTTATATTGGTCGATTGAATTTATCGTTTTAATTCGATTTAATATTCAATTTCGTACGTCTTATCCATACGCTATGGCGGCGGATGGGTTATAATGTATATGAATATACGACAGCGACCTTCGGGTAAGCATCGTATATTTGAATAAATATTTACACGGCGTCGTCTCTCGCACGTGTATGATATGCAATATTGGGGAAAAAATTAATTTATATTTCGAATCGATTTTACCGAGCTCCGAAATTAATTCATAATAATTTATTTCCGCCGTCGCGGCGGCAGTGATAATATAATAATATAATAGTAATAATAATAATAATAATATGGACGCACACCCCCGTGGTGTTTGGGCATTGCACGAATGCACAGCTATCGGAGCTAAATAATAATAACGTATTAATTTAAATTTTGGAATATGATTTGTACGAAATCCGGACAGAAAGCGGAAGTCTAAACTGGCGTGTATATACGCGAGATTTTTAATACCTATGCGTATTAAACGGTGAGAAAAAAACCCAACCGCCCGTCGTCATCGTCTCGTCGTGTCATCGCAATAATAATATAATATACGCGTTATTATTATTATTATTATTATTATTATTAATGCCACGCAGGTATTTATTAAATATATTATATCGTATTGTATTGTATTGTAGTATAGTGCAGTTGTATAAACCTACCTACATAATATTATTATCCGTAGATGCTGTTTTCGCGGAGAGTCGTTTAATAAATACCCTCGTCACGGTGGCGAAGGCGGCAGACGAGAGATGATAACATGTACACGGAACGCATACCTAAATACTGTACCTAGGTATACAAATAAAAATATATAGGTAATGTACTTGCAAGCTACACGTGCGTCGTTAGCTATATAATGTCGTTCGATGGTCGTCGTCTGCGCATAGTGTACCTATACTTATATGTGCGCGTGTGTGTGATGATGTGTATATACCGGGTGATCCGTTATAAATCCGTCGTAATAGACACTTATTGCTTTTTTTTTTTTAAAAAAAAGCTGTAAATGTTTTCGAGCATATATTATTTTTTACATTATTTTATGACGTCGAAAAACAAAATTTTTCTAAAAATAAATATACTACCTATTATTTTTAAAATTTTAACTTTTTTAAATTCCTTATTCCAAAGCAGAATATTTTTTAAAACATACATAAATATCAAATTTTTAACAAGAAGTTAATTTGAGTTAAAAATTTGTTTAAAATTTAAGTTTAAAAGAGAGGAGTGCAGCAGTGGTATCTACAGCTAAGAGTACCCTGCAAAATGTATTGCTTCATTTCTCCGCGCATCTAAATATTATAAAATATACTTGTCTATATAACTAGAAAACTGCTAATCTGAGATTTGGTTTTTATAGATCGAAACAATCCGAATAGTATTCTGTATTGGAATAATAAATTAAACATGTATGTTGTCATTTAAAAATGTAAAAAAAAAACCTTTTAAAAAAATTATAACGATAAAAAAATCGTAAAAGATTTGATTTTCTTTTCAAAAATGTGTCAATTTGTAACGTCAACTTAAAATTATGTAAAAGAAATATTTTTAAAAACGTAGGCATTTTCTGAAATGACGAGTGTCTCGCGTTAAACGGATCACCCGGTATGTATACGTCATACGTACGTTAACTAGTTTACGGTCGTACGTATACTCGTTTTATGTGTTATTCTTGTACGTCTCAAACCCTTTTGCGAGCGTATGCACGTTCCGCGCGCTGCTAATTATTACGATTTATAGAATTAATAACCGTCGCGTACGTCTGCCGCGCGACATGTCGTACACAACTTATAGGTAATAGGTATGATATATAGGTATACTTGGGGCGACATATCAGTTAACAGTGAACGCGGCTAATCTTTTATCCGGTTTTTACACGCTGAGCGCGCATGTGACACGTCATATATACTACCTATAATATGAAAAACATTTAAGTTTCCGTACACGAAAACGGTACGGCGAGACAATTGTATACATATCATACTACTTAGTGCTCAAATTTCAAGGAAAAAGAAGAAAAATATATTAAAAATATTCAGCGGACCTCGTTAATTTATTCTACGTAGAGTATCTCTATACAGGAATGAGTCTTTTTCGACCAAAACCATATCCTTCTTATTTTCGGTCCTAATATTATATATTAATATTATTTGTACGTTAGTGTGTCATAAAGTTTAAATTTATATATATATATATATATATATATATATATATATATATATATTATACAAATAAATTACATAAGGTCAATATTGTATCCGGCCGTTGTCTGATTTTTGTTAGCGCTGGATCATTACATCTTGAAGTAATTATTTGAAACTATCTTGATAGTACTTTTTTATACGTATGACATTAAGTCAGTATCTGTCATTTTGGTTTGGCCGAAAAGGGAACTATATGATTTTGGTAAAAAAGGGTTTTGCCTACCAATAGGTATGCATTATGCGTGGGCTTAAGTCATTGCAAGAAGGCACATCTCAAATTTGTGTCGGTGTCTTCATAGATTTAGGGCCCCCAAACATTAATTTTTATCACTCACTTAGATCGTTTTGATGAAAAATTATAAGGTTCGTATTGATCTAAATAATATTATTTTGAAACATTTTAGTACTGCATATTACATAAAATGACGTTATATAGAGAAGAACGATTATAGAATATAATAATTATTGCTCAGTTCAAAAAGAAATTGATATATATATATTTATGTTTCTACGTAAACTTGGACATATCACACTACGCACAGTGGTGTAACCGGGGCCTCAGGTTGCAAATGATGTCCTAGATTTTCTCATTTTGTAAATAGTGATAAATTATTAAGAATATTAAATAATGGTAAAAAAATAGTAGTTATGTAAGAAATTTCATTTATTCTAAACTGCTCCATAACAGATTTATCCTTACGTGTGACTCGATTGAACGGAATACATAATATGAACTATGAGATACTCAGTAGAAATGTTTTCATTTTTACTTTTATCAAATGCCCAAAAGAAATGTAATTCATATAAATTACTTATAAATATCAATTTTTTGAAGGGTCTACTAATATTATCATCCCGACCTTCCGAAACATAGATCTGGCACTGACTATGTACATACCTTGTACGAGTATTACGAGTATGTATGTTCACGGTGTAATATAATATTATATATTATTATACTGCAGTGGCAGGGTATTGTGTCATAATATTATGACAGTATGACATGCACCGCGTTTGTGTATACATCAAAATATATTTGATAAATAATATATTAGTATAAATCTATGTATGTGGTGTGAAATCAGCTGATCAACAGCGAAATATAGTGTAATATACAGTCACGGCGCTGCGGTGGCGGTGGACGCCTTTACGAAA
Source organism: Pentalonia nigronervosa (assembly GCA_014851325.1). Classification (NCBI taxonomy): domain Eukaryota; kingdom Metazoa; phylum Arthropoda; class Insecta; order Hemiptera; family Aphididae; genus Pentalonia; species Pentalonia nigronervosa. Next base: position 32,758 of record JACXSJ010001758.1, on the reverse strand, counting down.
GAGTTTGTGACAATCTAACATATTATTATGCACTTGCCTTGCACGGTATCCCCGCTCGACTGTAAAAATATGAGAAAAATATTATCGACCACTGCAGTGCGACGGTATTTTATAGCATGACAGAATAACGCCACGAGTCGACAATGCTATTATAGCATTGCATCGGATTATTCGGATAAAAAAAAAAAAAAAAAATAAAAAACGTGTCATCGTTTTCTCTGCTGTAGCAGTTGGAAGACTTATCAAATTATATTTATATTATATAATAACAATTAACATACACATTGAATGATCTAATAGTATTTTGTTACATACTATATCATAAACTGTACACTATATCTTTATGACGTATATTGACGCATTTAGGAGATTTTGTCGACCCTGCGAAACGGGGGTTGTGTATTATTTTTATTTTGCTCGTGTTATATTATATTATGTAGAACGCGTCGTGTTCGAATAAATCTGATGACTTCGGCCGTTCTATCCATCACGGCGAGTGATGTACATATACCGTCTCGTCGTATGTAGCAATAAGAATTTTGTGCATCTACCTATGTATGGATGCATCTATCTATACCCGGGGTCTTCAACCTTTTGAGGCGGCGGGCCATCTATTATGTTTTTTAAATTTTGTGGGCTGTACACAGTAAAGTTACACGGCAATAAAAAAAAAAAAGTTCGCATTAATGCATACAATATAAACACGCTATAAATTTCAAATGTGTTCGCGGGCCACATATAAAGACATGGCGTGCCACGGATTGAAAAGCACTGATATATATTCTGTCCAGCGAGAGAACGTACAGCGGACCGATGAAAATTGGTCTTTCTGAACATCCTCACACAGCGTCCTGCTGCTAAGACGAACCAATTTTGATGGCAGGGTGACGCGGGGGGGGGGTTCGCAAAATCTGTGTGTTCTTTCACTGGACAGAGCATATATATAAAGTGATTCAAAATTAATTTTACAGCCATTTTATAACATAAATACAGAAAAATACAGAAATTCTTGGAAGGGATACGAAAGTTTTTTGATTTAGAAACATCTAAAATAATTTGTACATTTTATAATTTTTTATAATATATTAGGGGGGTTTTAGGGAATCAACTTTAGAAATTTAAATGGGAACTTATACTTTTTTTGCAAACATAATATGAAGACATTTTTTTTAGTGCAGTTTTGTGCTTGAACAACATAATTCAATGCAAAACTCTATACTTGTGAATTGAGAGATATATAAAGTATTTATAAATTTCTAAAGTTGACCGCTCAAAACTACTCTCAAAGATTGTAAAAAATATAAAATGTAAAAATAATTTTAGATGTTCCTAAATCAAAAAACTTTCATATCATACATTTTTCTCTATTTTGAATTAATAAATTGGCCGTAACATAAATTTTGAATATATATATATAAATGCCAAATACCACTCACTCACTGGTCGCTATTTTTCAAAAATTTCCAAACGTATGGACTTAAAATTATTTGGAATAGTAGTTCCTCTGATGCTCTAGATGTGCAATAAGAAAAAGTTTTCAAAAATTATAATTTTAAAGAAGTGCTCCCACAAGAATTTTGAGATTCACGATGGAAGTAGAAATTTATTTTTGTTTATAAATGGTTGCTATTTGGTTATTCGAGCAGATGAGGTAAAATCATACATCAAATCGCCGCTTTTAAATGGCCTCCATTAAAGAAATTATATCTTAAAACAAAATGTATGTTTGTATCTGATTTACTCGAAAACTATTATATTGACGTTGACAAAAATCTCAGCGATTGTTTTTAGAGATACCAGAAAGGTTTAAAAAGTAGTTTGAACCACGTTAAAAATTATGCCAAGTGCTAAATTCAATTCGCTACCTGTGGGACGGAGGGACGCAGTGGTCACGCAGTTGACTGCGACTCATCACAGTAATCGGTTCAATTCTAATAAAGTGCAAAAAATTTGTGGAATTCTACGCAATCACTATTTTCCCGTGCTGTCGTCCGGTTGCGTTATCCGATTTCCATTTAGGTCCTACTCCACTGGGAATGAAGACTGCACATGTCTCCTGTTGGAGAAGGGGGGGTAGTATCATGCATATAGTGATATATGCATAGATAAATAGATCACATAATCTCCCTACTATTACTCATTTGTGATAAGTATTGACGAAGACCTTGAGGTCGTTTCAATGAACATTAGAAAAAAAAAATTAACTTTGTGTACTAAGGTCCACGATAATGGGCTTAGAAGACTGGAGCTCTGAAAATTTGAACATTTTAGTAATTAATATGAAACTATCGATGTTTACAATTAGATCGAAAGTTGTCTATCCAATATATATATATATATATATATATATATATTAATATAAAAGTCGTTCTTGATGTTGTTGTACATACGACTAATATAATAGTGTATGACCCGATATCGTTGGCCGATACTTTGTGTGTTACGCGATCGAGGCTTTTACGCAATTCTGTTTTTAAACTTATAATTCTAAGTTCGAATATCGCGCATACCTATTATTTAGGTACCTACCCGCTCGAAAATAAAAAGTGGATTACAGCTATAATACTCCGGCAATGTATTACAACGAGTATATTTAAACATAATGACATACATTATTATAAATTATAATACACATATTATTAGACAATATTATAATATTATAGTCGTGGTGGCCCGTGGGTCATAAAATAATTGCGGAATTGACGATTTCGCTCGATCTATGAACACATGTACTTAAAACGGCAGTCTGCAACAATATATAAGTACCATATTAATGGTATAGCAGTACACGTGCATCATATATCGTACACATTTTCTTGGGAAATTCGACGATATGCGTGTGCGTCTCTACATGTGTACGCATATATACCCGACCTCGAGTCATCATCGCCGCGTACTCACAAAACTGTACATAATATATATAATAACAATATTATATAAAACGACCTGCACGCACGACGTGTATATTTATAATATATTATACGAAACGATCTCTCGCGAGCGCGCGCGCGCGCAAAAGCACCAGTATAGGTGGATAGTATATATGGACGGACGCGTGTGCCCTGTAATTTGGTTTTTGTCGGGCGAAAGAAGAAGAAGAAGAAGAAGAAAAAAAAAATATACACTATTATATATTGTTATACCCATACACGTATGCATTTAAGCGTCGCAGCGGGTCGTGTGTGTAGTGCAGTCGTCGCGTCCAGTTCACACGGTCCTGCCGCCGCGCCGCAGACTCTGTAGAGGTATATATCGCGGGTATACCGCCGGCGGACGTGTTAATTTTACGATTGCCCGGTAGTCCGCCTGTCGTATAATATCTGTGCGCGCGTGCGTGCGTATATAGTTTGTCTCGTGCACTATACATTTATATGATACAGTCGCGCCGCAATAATACGAACCTTCTTATTTTTAAATGCGCGGAGGCTACCGTTCTCGCCCGAAGTCCCGAAAATGTTTTGAACGACTACGTCGTCGTCGTCTTGGGTATTGCCGCCGCCGAATCGCGTTTTCCTCTCCGTACATATTACTGTTATTATACCTACGACGGTGTGCGCACAGTGAACGTGCATGTGTGAGTGCAAGTGAATCGTGTGCGTATGCCTATAATGTGCTGCCGACTGCTGTACGCCTATTGTATGCTTCTATATACAGCCACATCGCCCACGAACACTTATACCTACTGAGGTATACGTAAACGTGTCGAATAATACTAAAAATATAATACATAACAATGTTTTATACCTCCTAGTGGCTCTAATACGCGGACTATATTGTTCATGTATAAAATACGACACTAGACATACATTAAATTATATATACGGGTACTTCCACACGTTTTTGCGGAAAAAATAAACAACGGCCTAATTTTGAGGCGTACATATTAATATTTTTCAAAAATTTTACGACAATTCATTTGTGCACAACATTTTGAACAACGAAAACCAGCTTGTAGGTACAGACTCAGGCTCGGATAGGCCAGTCGAGCGTTCGAGATAATCTCGAAGGGTCGCTAAAATGTTGGGCTAGTAGGACTCGAATGATCTATGTAGATATAACATTAAACAAGGTAATACCTTATTTTCTATTTCGTCAACAAATGTGATGAGGTTATTATAATTTATTAATATTAAAATTTGGCCAATATGGAATACTATAGCAAATTACGAGTCAGTAGAAAAATATTTCTCGGAGGGTTGAGACTACCCAATCCGGCTCAAGATACAGTTTTGGGTGTACCCGGTGTACCATTAAAATGACATACACTGTTATCATGTCTTAAGCCGGTACCACACGGGACAGAGACTCGTATAGATACTCGTAAGACATAATGATTATTTTCACTCAAAGTTTAACAAGAATTGATAAATACTGATGATGCTGAAACTGATGTGTTGTTGAATATAATATTATTGTGTACGAAAAAAGAATTGCCCCAAATTACCATCAAACTTTGATGAGTATTTAATGAAACTTTTTGAAATGAAATAAACATTACTGTATAGAGATATAATCGATTTTGATTTTCATGTGACAATAATTTTATTATTTTATTTTCCCGCGGTTAGGACAATTTGGAAGAGCTTTGTATGTTAATTGTAGTCATAAACCTTATAAAGGGTGAAAGGAAATGCTATATGAGTATTATAGATTTTCATCGCTGGTAATTACTAATTCAAAAATTTGGAGCTACGCAGGTTATGTAAAGGGACTTACGTGTCATACGTGATATACATGGTTTAATTTATTAGATAAAATATTATTGTTCGTAAATTATGCGCAAATAAGTTGTTGTCTAATTTCACATACGTTATTCTCTATATTACGCAATGGCGAATTTTAAAAATTTATCTGGAGGAGTCCTATTTTAGTATCTTATTTGTTTATTTAAATATTTATATGTTATATACATTTAATAATATACATGTGATGCTAGGTAGATTTTTTTTAATATTTGTAATAAATAATATGTGTAATAATAAAGTGTATCTAAATTTATATAATAAATATATAAATATTAATATCAACGTCAGTGGCGAGAGGGTTCAGTGCCCCAAGACCCTCCCCCCATAAATCCACCATTGTATTATGTTATCTATACTGAAATCCCAAAGCCTGAAGTGATATCATAGAGAACGAATTGCCTATATTATAATATAATGCATATAATTATGATTGTACTTATCTTATATATAAAATTCTCAGATCACAATGTTTGCTATTGAACTCCTCCGAAATGGCTTAACAGATTTTTTGTGTATATTTAATAGATCTCAGAATAGGTCATAGGCTATTTTTTAAACCAAAATTCAAATTTTAAAGAGGTAAACAAGGATTTTGAGATATGTCACTTAAAGTTTTAATCGGATTTGTGAATTTCATATTGACAGTTCGTATGTTTTTCGTGTTTTTTTTTTTTTTTTAATGTTCCGCTGATAATTTGTCTATTGCACTCTGTGTGTTTCATATAAATACTGCTCAACAAATTGGAATTCATTTTCAACGCCATATTTTTTAATGAGCTCAATGCATGTCTTAAATCATCAGTTTTATGGCAACACATACATAAATTGAACTTGAAGACTAATGTAAATGTACAACTACAAAATGATGCATCAGCTGATGGTTTCGCAAAACAATTGTTGTACACGAGGAATGAGAAAATAGCAATCGATGAATTAACACAATGTATCATATTGTCAACAAATTTCTGTAAAATCACAGCTACCACCGATGAGTTAATTGATAAAGTTTTTCCAAATATAACACAAAATTACAGAAATCATTAGTTGCTCAGTGCGTGGGCTAAATTATTAGCAGCCAAAAACAACGATGTAAATAAAATCAATTTCAGTATTCAAAACGGAACTCCAGGCGACACAACAACGTACAAGTCCATCGATATTGTAATGAATCAAGACGAAGTTGTCAATTATTCAACTGAATTCTTAAATTCACTTGATTTGCCAGGCATGCCACCACACGTTCTAACATTGAAAATTGGCGTGCCCATCATTTTCCTACGAAACATCAATCAATCAAGACTCTGCAATGGCACCAGGCTTTCGGTGAAAAAGTCGACAAACAACATTATCGAAGCTACAATTTTAAACGGAAAATTTAAAGGCGAAAACATACTGTTGTCGCGTATTTTAATGATTCGAACGAATTCAAACGTTTGCAGTTTCCGGTGCGACTCGTCTTTGCAATGACCATCAATAAGACACAAGGACAATCGCTACGAGTGTGTAGGCTGAATTTGGAAAATTCATGTTTCTCAACGTGGACAGCTGTATGTGGCCTGCTCACACGTCAGAAAATTTTCTGATTTATTCGTGTACGCACCAGGAGGAATAACAAAAAATATTGTATATCCAAAAACACACCGATAAAATAGCAATCGATTGAAAACATGAATTGACAGACTGTTATCGATAAAACGAATAAAAATACATAATGATCCAAAATAAATTGAATATTGTTGTAACGATATTACCCAGTATATTTTAACCGTTATATTATATAATAAAACACATTATTCATAAGAGTGGGTATTATTATTTTTTTTAATGGACAACAGAGTGCACGAGGTCAGCTAGTATTATATATATTATTAGATAAGGTGAATAATATATTAAATACTATTTCCAGAACACATTATTTGATTTCCAAAATTTGTAAACGTTGATTGCTGTGCACATGCATTGAAATATATAGGTCTGTAGATATGCATATAGTTAGAGGATTTTTAATTCGAATAAATATTTGTATTTAAGCTATAGATACTCGTATAAAATGTAAAACAGCGTTCGTGTCAAACATTACACATATAATATATCATACGTTTAGCATTTAAAATTTTAACAAATGGTAAAGTTTTTATTTTAATATCACTTATTTTTTGAGTTTTATAGTGATTTATATATTACCGTTATGAAATGATATTATATACATTTATATAATTACTTATCTGAGATAGAAATATTATAAGAAACAATATAAGAAAAGAGAAGGTACAATATGCTTGGACGTGACCGATTTGTGTGTATATATACGAATGTATATAATGTACCTATAATATAATATAATATAATATATTGTAAACGGAAATGAAGTCGTGTGTCAAGATAACAATGGCACGATGATCACAATATATTAAAATTATAACAAACGAATCTTATAACGTTGTATGTAATATATATTTAACTTATTTAAGAAGCATAATATATTTATTACCGTGTTATATCGCATTTACGCCGGAGGCATATTTTGAAAAATTTGCGAGGCAGGTGTAGTGCAATCAGGACACGGATTAAATAATATAACATATTCCACGCATAAAAATGTGACTTGTTCAGTAATGTTTACTGTAGTTACAATAACACTAACTCAATTAGGCTTATGTACCTATATTTATACATTTATGTATATTAGTAGGCAAATAGGCTATGATTTTCATATTAGAGGTGGTAGGTAGGCAAGTATATATTATTCTGTATTTTTGTATGCATAAGTCGTTTAGACTACATTTATAGTGATACGGTGACTAATATATATTATAAATTATTATATTTAATATTCAGTTACAAATTGCACAGTGTGGCTATCATCACTATATGTGGTGTTTGTATCCACGAATTAAATTTTACCCAATTAATTTTCTTGAAGTACGAAATGAATGCCAAGAGTTGTACGTGGGTATATTTTAACATAGTGTCGTTACTCACACGAACTCTTAACATTCCCGAGAGGCTGCAGCAGAATGTATACAGCGCATAGATATCCATATTTTATCCTGCGCAGACTTACCGAAAACGCAATTTGCCGCATTAGCTCATGTTTTAAACTGTACGGTGTTGTTATGATATCATATATTATGTTCTGTGCACCGGCCGTAAAGATTTAGTCTATATTATAAACACAATATTATATATTATTGTACTCTGTTAACCGTGAGTGTCTGACACGCAACATTGCAGCATGTACAACGCATTACAATATATTTTATGCATTTCACGTGTACATATTATATGCACACAGTATTGTGATTACACGATGAACGGGAAGTGGAGGGACTGCCGAAGGATATTCACGCCCCGACCTGGACCTGGGCCTCCGTCCGGCCGAGATATCGCGCGCGCGCGTCATTAAAACGCGCGGCGGAACACATAAATAAAACATAATATACACCGCACCTCGCGAGTATACATTATATTCCTATTTATAATATACGTACACGGTATTGTTCTGTTTTATTTATTTTTTTTACTCTCCCCTCATACCCCGCCCTCCCCACACATCACCCTTCGCACGACTGACATTTGAATTTTTATACCAGTCGTAGGTATATCCCGAGATTTCCCCAAAGAAACGGATCGCACCCGACTCGTATACCCACGACAATACATATATCAGCTGGATTATATTATATTGTGTATACATTTAACACCTTGAGACACAGTTATTTCAGAAAACATTGACGTTTTTCTAAAAATATATCTTTTACATATAGTTTTAAGTCTTTACAAAACAACATTTATGAAAAAAAAATTATAGTTTTTTCCTTATAATTTTTCAAGTTTTTTACACTTTTCAACGACAATACATATACATTTTTAATTTCCTAATCTGAAGCCAGAATATTTATTTATTTATATTATTTGAAGTATTTGGATCTTAAAAAAATTAATTATTATTTAGGCCCAGTAGTTTATTAGCTGTTATATGTATTTTAAGTATAAATGAGCGGAGTAGCGAACAAAAATTTTGACGGGTACATGCACCCCTGCCCCACTTTACTCCGCTAAATTAAACTTTAAATACTATTATAGCTCATAGATTATACCATATATGGTCCAAAATTCGATTTGTATGTATAGAAAGTATCGAATAAAATATTCTGTTTTGATATAAGCAATTTAAAATGCATGTTGTGATTAAAAAATTATATAAATACTAAAAATACATTTTTTCATAGAAATGACTATATACTTATTATTATAATAATAACTATTTCGTCGGCTTTAATGCACATATAAATATTACTAATAGGCACGTTTTATCGATCGATCGTCATCGACGGCGTGTACACGCCGATTATATACGATATTAGTGTACGGTTGTTTATGTATATAATATAATATAATATTTCGCCACACAAACGGTTTATGTAGATAATTTATGTACATTCTGATTTTATATTTACTAGGAAATTAATTTTTTTTAAACATATCTTTATCGCGCATGACAACTGCATGCCAGTTTGCATTATAATATAATATATTATCGTAATTCATAATATGGGTTTCGTAAGCACCATTTCCAGGGATAAACCGTCGGTGACTATATTATAATATATCGTGTCAAAAACCAAAACTCGAGCAAAATTGCAATTGTATCAGAAAACAACAAGTACGCAGAATTGTCGTACGCAGCGACGACGTTATGACGCGCGGATAATTACGAAACTAATAAAATGTAATGAAAGAAAGAAAGAAAAAAAAATGTAGGACGTGGTTTTCGCGATCTCCTGCGTCGTAGTTTATAATTATATTGTGTTATTGTGCCGTCTTTGAAAAATTATTGCAGCCGAGCAATACGTAACTCGATCCGCGTCTCTCGTCGCATTCAAAAAAATTGTTTGTACCGCTATCGAGGCGGGGACACTATTAATGTGAAAAAAACAATAATTATCTCGCAACCGATTTCACGTCGAAATCCGCCGCACGTGGAGACGAAAAGTCTCCAAGAACGCTATAATATACTACTGCAGAATTCGAACGTGCGGTCGAAATCGCCAACGTCTAGACGACATTATCGGTTGAAATTTGTCATATTAATATAATTAAGGTTGACTATCAACGAGTTAAAAAGTTAAATTTTAGTTAAAAATGTAATTCGATTTCGTCTATTTAACCTAACTAGTTACTTCTGGTTACTCCTGTTAATTTATTAACTACTCACTTGATTGTTTTTTTTTTTTTAATTATCGTGAGATCAACTTTAATCAAATATGTTCGTTTAAGTTAATTTAAATTTAATTGTATTACATTTCAATCAATTTTGTTTTCGCGACAAAAAATATTTTGGGTTTTTTTTTTTTTGGATTGAATTGTATTTTTATTAGTGAAGAACAACTTCATTGAAGTTTTGAAACACTATATAATCACCATAATTATGATTTTGAGTCGGCAAAAAAAATAAAGTGGGCTAGTACTATATAAACGAAAAAAAACTTTTTTAAACTTATTAATAACAAGTTAAAAATATCATATTATTAACTTTTAACTATTGACTAAGTTTATCAAAAAAATTTTAACTTTTTCTTAATAACGCATGTATTAATTTAACTCAACTGAGTTAAAAAAAAAAAAACATTTACTCGACCAACTTTGAATTAATATTATACACCGATGGGGCTGTACTTATATTATCACACGACGACTGATTTCCGTCGCCAATCATAATTTTATGCACTTCACGCGTCTCTCGGTCGTCTCGATCGAGTTTTGATCGAAAAACAAAACATCATATTATTGGTATTAGCTATGTCAGACATTCGTGTTATATCATTAGTCGTATCATAACCTGTCGTCAGCCACACTCCCATCAAATATAGGTGGGTAGGCACTAGGCACGATGTCGATGAGAGCGTTTTTTTTTTTTTTTTAATAAAAAAAAAACTATTCTGTGATACGGTGACACGCGAACTGTGGTCTTCGCAGTTAGTTGGGCGCGCGCGCTCGCGTTTTCACGTATGGTCAGTGCATCTTGTTGAAACTACCACGACAAGTATTCATATACACGTAATCATTAAACACAATATTATAATATGCATATATATTTGGATAAGAGAGAAGAGACGAAAAATAAATAATAATAAAACAATTTATTAGCAGGAATAATCGTTTGGAGCGCGGCGTAGAACCTATATGTAATATAGAAACTACTACAATATATTTTAGAATATTACAAAACGGCATTCCACACGGAAAAAAATAAAGAAGAACTCTTCTGGTAGATGAACCAGTTTGTGGTTTAATGCCACCGCATCTTTTTGTATCGCTTTTTCCACTTTTTTTCGTGTGACATTTAAAAAGCGTACCAATACTCGCTCGCACACTCACACACACACACACACACACATACGCGCGCGTATATGAACCGACGGACGGAGGAGACGTACGGAAAGAAGATCGAATAAAAACAAGCAACAAGCGCCCGCCAACTCGACTTCTTCTTCTTTTTTAAATAATTGATTGACCTTAAATGTTACATCCATTTTTGAACGACCATAACGGATTCAAATTTCATGAATAAACATATTATATTATATAGATAGGTATACACACGCGCGTATATATAAGAAATCTGGTTTATATATCGAACGGATTATATCGTCGTTATCATCGTTATTATAATATATTGTATACATCACGACGGCGACGAGGAAAACGAGTCCGACTACACAGAGACACGACAGACACGATGAGTCGGGTAAATTATAAGCAATAAGAAAAAAAATTCTAGTTGTAATACACAGTATATAAAAGAATTTCGCACGAATACCTATCTATATATTATTTACATGTAAATTGTAATGTTTCTTCCCCCTCTCCGGCACAGCAAACATCAACGCAGAGAATATGAATGTTTTAAACGTTAAATAGATCAACAACTAACGGACGTTCCAATAGCTCTCCTCGTCTTGTCACTTCATCTGTACACTACAGATACATATTATCCGACGACACGCTCCACAATGATTTCAAAATCGAAACGTGTTAACCACCCAATATTATATATATATATTTTTTTTTAATTATATTCCAGAATTCACACCAAATTATCAACACATTCAAGCCCTTTGATTTCTTCGTTCTCGTGTAATTCTCTCCCTGGAAATCCATTGCGCCGCTTGAAACGTCATTGGCGTAAACAGATATAATATATTAATTTAATAAAAACATAAAAAGAAACACGTTGAGTTCTATATCAATGAATATGTTTCGATCTTCGTGTGTGTTACTATATGTTATTTTTCATTATATTATCTTATTTACTTATTGTAAGATTTTCCAATAAAAAAATAAATAAATAAACAGATCAACTTTAACCAGTTAGGTACGTTTTACGTCAACACATACACGTTACAACACGTCAATAACCATGTTATTTGTATTTTGTTCATTTTTTTATTTTTTTTTTTTAAACACTACTTTTACGATAGGTACTGTATATTGTTATTATATTATGAATTGCGCCGCAAAAATTTTATACAGTTATTTTTAAACTAATGTACAGTGTAACGATCCGGCTGTACTATACTTGTACACTTGTTAGATCAATTGTTGAGTATAATTCAGTTGTTTGGGATCCTCAGACAACTGATGCATGTAAACAACTTAAACGGGTACAACGTAAATTTTTAAGCTTTACGAAATATGTTCTGAATAAATAGCACTCCTCGTTAGTCATGACTATACTCTCGTTTTCTCGTATTCTTTAGCTGACCGTCGACAGTTTCATAATCCTTCCTTTCTTCGTAAGCTACTCCTTACAAATTCTGTTGACTCTCCTTCTCTTCCCGTACTAATTAACTTAAGGGTTCCTGTTTGATAAACCCGCAATAATTTTACATTTTTCATTCCGTATTGCACAACAAATTATTTAAAAAACAAACCAATCACTTGTAAGTATGAGGTTAGCCAACAATGACCCGTCATTTCATCTTTATTATTTAAGATTTTATTCATTATAGTACTATATTGCATGTTAATTTGTATCTTATACCATTTTAGTAACTTGGGCCTACGCCTATTTGTATTTAATAAGTAAATGCATTAAAATATGCAGTGGGGTGGAAGAATTTTGAGTTGTATCTAATCGAGGGACATCAGCCACAAACTTTAGAATTTCACTAAAAATGATATTTATTGTTTAATTATGCGTCTTCCACATTATATACATACTCTGCCAAATTACATAAAGAGAGCTCTCTGAAAATTTTGTCGAGTTGAACAAACTACGTTGTTTTTGTTTGTTATTGGTTATTATAACTATATAATGTATAATAAAATATCTATAATATTATGTATTATAATAATTAATGCCACGAACGAGTTACACGTTAGTTGTTTTTTTCGCATACATTATTTACTTCCTAATAATTATCACATTTGTTGATTATAATATTTTATTAGGTACCGATAACGATAAGATTATAAACTGCAGTGTAGTTGTGCACGCACGCATCATACGTTTGCGGTTTAGATCCGCGATAAGAGTTTTTCAAATGACATTATTTCGGTCTCATGATTAATATCTATATAATATACCTGCTATGACTTATATACACATTAAGCATAAAGTCAAATGGGTTTGTGATGTTTATTATATATATATATATATATATATCTACATTAAATAATATTTAATTAATTTGCTGTCGGATTATTATACACTAACGTCTTGTGGGCATCAATGACAAAACATTGCTTAGCGACCTATTGTTTTAAACCGCAAGCGAAATTATTTCTGTTCACTGAATATTATCATATACTTTTGTGGTTTAATCGTATGATTTTACTGTCGAGAAGTTTTTTCATGACCGATCGTTATGTCTTCATAGTCTGGATATTTGGAAAACTTATTATGGTATACAATATATAGTTATAATACTATAACAGTGGCATAATATTGTAGGACGGCAAAGGCTTGCCTCCCTGATATTTTAACAGAAGAAAGGTATTATTTTGCTCCTGCCTCCCACAAATATACCAACAGTATAAATCTTGAAATCTTCTAAAACGAAGAAAGATTGTAATACATTGGACATGCATATATGCGGCAAAAAATTTTTTTTCTTCTAATTATTGCACAAAGAACGTTTATTTCACGTTTACTGTTGTATAATAATATGTTAACGAATTGTCAACGTTATCGCATTACCTAGGTTACAAAAATAACCTAATTAATATTATTACTATTGTTATAATCAATTAATAATATTATTCACGAATTACAGAATTGTCATCACATTATTTTTTCAAACGAGTTAGGTATAGCACTTTTTTATAAACTCTTACAATATGTACATACCTTACTAGTATTATTTATTATTTAACGATGTGGGTACCTACGCGCGCGATTTGTTTTCAAGCCGTAAAATTAGTTTTAAGACTTGTGTGTAAAAACAAACAATTAAGTTATGGTTTCAATTTTGGCGAATAAATGATTTGCCTAGTTTTCTACCCACTTATTCCACTGTACAATAATACTATAATAGCATTACGCAGGACTTAAATAGTGTTGTATACGAGCTGGTTCGTAGCGTAGAGACTATAGTTTATGCTATAAAACTGCAGTTACTCAAGAGTAAAAAAAAATACGCACAACAAATCACGATGGATTAAGGGGCCCCCGGTTGACGGCCGAGATAGGTAGGTATAATATAAACTAAAACGAACGCGGTTAAAAAATGTATAAATATATTATAACAAACTTACGGTTTTTTTCTATCCTTCGCCATTTCTTCCCCACCCGTCACGTTTTTATCGTCGCGATTAATATACTCTGTATTACTCACGTGTACTTCCGCCCATGTTCTGTATATAAGTTCACATATATATAAAATTATGATGAGCGCAGTGTTTATCATAATAAGTAATATACTTAGGTACTTTTATCGGTGTATATAAGTACTAACCTACCAGCCTATAATATGTATAATATACAGGTATCAAAGGTCGAGATGTGAGATAAAAAAAATATTTAGCCGTAAAACATATTTAGTTTTCAGGTGCAAAGCGCGTAAAGTTATTCCATCGCCCGGACAATATATTATATAGCTTTACAAATGGAATACTAATTACATTTTTAGTATGCGTCGTAAATAAGAAATACCTACAACTCCTCGAAAATATAGATTTATGTCGTTCGGGATCGCGTATAAAATTCGCACTTTATATACCGCGAGGACGAATGCACCGCATAGCTAATAATATATAATACTTATTATAATATATTATCTAATAATATAATATTATTAAACATGAACATTATAATAAACCTACGTCCAGCCACGATAACGGTTGAGAGCTCGCGACCGCGTTTACTTATATCGAATCCCATAAAAATAAATCAAAACTTAACTATACCTGCGTTTTTATGGCCGATGTTTAAGGAAAATGTGTAACTACGATATACGCGCGCCTATGCTGCACACGTACTTTATATGAGCAAGCCCGTGATAAGTGATAGAATATTGTACGTATATACTATAATAAATTATAGTAAAATACATTATAATAATATTACGAACGCGGTGGCTCCGCGCACGTTTAACTCACATTTAAAATATATAAGTATGACTACACAAAAAAATTAATTGCAACACCACAATATGCACCTGTCCAAAACTAATTAAACACTCATTTATTGGCTTACCTTGGCTTAACAATACATTAAAATTTAAAATGGAATATTCATATATAAAATGTAATAATAAAACTAAAATAATACTATCAAACTTTTTCATTATAGCAAAAAAAAAAATAAATACTAAATACAATTGTTATTGGAATAACATATTTTACAATGGCTCAATCTTTAATTCAATACGACATTATAGTTTGAAGTTATTGCAACACCACCTTAAAAGTTAAAAGTTAATTTATCAATTAGACAAAAAAACATAATCAAAATCATTTTAAACAAACCAACACCATTCCTTACTTATGAATTATTTATAATATTAAGAGTAAGTACTACACATTGAAAATGTATACAAAAAAAAAAAACCTATACGCTTTATTTACAAAAATAATTTAAATAGTACAAAAAAACTAAACATATAATTTAAGAAACAATTGAAATACCATTTGTAAGCATTAAAAAAGCTTCAATGTCAAACTTATACTAGTAGTTTATTTTGTTGCTAGTTGGATTAAAGTCTCTAAATATAAGTCCAAAATAATTACTAAATTGTTCAAATTATTCAAATTTTTAATATAAATCTGTAAATCAAATTTGGTTTTACAATAAACTTTAAATATAAAAAAATTTTTAATTCCAAGTGACTATTTATTTATCAGGATAAATCACTTTTATTAAATTCATTTTTTTATACTATTTTAATATAAGAACCGTATAGATTTTCTTATTTTTTTCTCTTCTTTTTCGTTTTTAAAGATAAGTACTCTTGATATACAATACGAGGTTATATTTCAGTGTAGTGCAATTTAGTTTCAATATAGTAATATTTTATTATATTTATTATACTATATTACTATGTATATTTCTTGGAACTAGAATATGTATATGAATCCGTGATAAGCGACAGTGGCTTCAATACCAATATACACTTGTGTGAAACGAGTATAATTATATAATATCATAAAAATGGATAAACGCTCAATGTCAGGTTGGTTGCGTAATGAATCACTGGATATTAATTAATGA
Source organism: Pentalonia nigronervosa (assembly GCA_014851325.1). Lineage (NCBI taxonomy): Eukaryota > Metazoa > Arthropoda > Insecta > Hemiptera > Aphididae > Pentalonia > Pentalonia nigronervosa. The sequence goes on along the minus strand of JACXSJ010001758.1, from coordinate 16,297 downwards.
ATCAACAAAATAATCTAATTATATTATGGTCATTCAAACATGATTTAGTGACCTATCGCACGATTGCGTTCAGTTCCACTAAATTTTAACGAACCGACACTCAATTTTTTTATTTTTGCGACGGCATCAAAGTCATAAAGTTTGTGTGAAATTAGTAGAGTCGTAAAGTGCGGGTGTCAATACTTAGGCATAAACGTAAGTACATAAGGCGACGACGTTACAAGGCTTTACAGATTGTATCATATAATAATATTGTTACGCCGAAACGGTCGATTTCTCTCTTCGATTTGTCGCTAATTTTTAAGGAACCATGTATTTTTATAATTTTTTTTTATTGACATTTCGTGTGAAGCCTACTTTTACTCTCGCGTGGAAATAAGTTTGCCAAGAAATTCGAGACACGTGGTCCGCGAAACGGTCTGCATAATAATATACGTATATTATATATAATATAGATATTTCGATCCTTTAGCTTGCTGGTCATCGTCCATTATATTTAGGTATGCCTACGTCACACCTAAACGTGAGTTATTATGGTTTGCAAAATGATCAGCTGTTATAATAGACATTATACCAATCTATTTAATATATGTTAAATAAACGAGTTCTCATTAAAAACACGTTTACATTAAGTAATTAGCCAACTGTAATGTTTTTTTTCCGACAATTCTATTGTGTGGTGGAGTAAAAACATTATAATACAAAGCTTATAATCGGCGTATTAATTATTATTTTCTTTTAAATAATCATTTTGGATGATAATAATTCGTTTTAATAATTTATGGTCGCGCAACCAAGGTCAGCAACGATGATTCGTACCTATAATATAATAGATGAATGAAGAATGTTATTAAAAATAGGAAATATTATATACATTACATATACTCTATACTATAAGTATTAATAGAGAATATTGCAGTGTGTTTGTTGCTATAAAATGTGTGCTTGGGCATGCGGACAGACCCGAAAATAATAATTATCTATTCCGGAACCGGTATTTTTTTATTAGGATTTAAATGTTAGTTTTGACTCACAATTATAATTATCATTATTGTTATTACCTATATAGTTAATGCAATTTACAAATTCCGTCGTTTATTATATACAATGTATGTTATATATATATATATATATATATATAATACTATATTATGTAAAATTATTATTATAACTTATTATATAACATTATGAATGGCGACTGCTAAGATGTAATATTTTTATTTCAAAACAATAATGTGTTAGGTTCTTATTCAGACGAGCATATAAGTACCTATAGCTCTATAAAATTTATTAAAACCCAAAACTATTTAAAATGTCAAAACTTAAACTCAGTGTTGAAGAACATATATAATATAATCATCCCGTGAAAAAAATAATTCACGATAATGCATCAAATATATTTAAATGGTTTTAATAGTAGCTTAAAAATAATCGATTTTATTCGGCATTTAAATTGGCCGGAGAGAAAATAGTAATAATGACCAGAATTACCTGTAATCTAAACTGATCAGAAAAATTATATTTATATTATTACCGAAAACTAGGTATGGAACTTTTGAACGAAGGTTACGATTATATAATCTACTATATGACTAGCTGTGTTCTGAATTAAAAAAAACAAATTAATATAGTTTTATCGTATACATCTGGATATGATGAATAATTGAATAATTATTAGTAGCAAACATAAGTAATCAGAAAGAAAAAAATAATTTTCATTGTTAATATTTAAAGATATTTTCGTTGCAATTTATAATTTGTATTCCGTATGGATCGACAGTCACACCTCACATTTGTTAGTTGTTTTTACGAGTCTTTTTCTATTTTAATACGCGTAATGCGTCATCTATATATTATGATGTATAGGTAATATTAATGATATTATATAAAAATAATACAAAAATTAAGTAAATAACTTATAACTTCGTATTATAACGATTCGTCTGTATAAACAATTTGAAATTCAAACGCTCATAAATGTTAATGTAACTCATCACCACGTGGAGTTGGGAGTAGGACTTTGTGTGACCGTAGAGAATAATCTACTGATACTGAATGACACCGATCTAGAAATAATGGACACTTCCGAAGAACCAGATTATCTCAAAAGAGCAGCTCCCGAATCTACATGTTTTTCATCACCAACCTACCCTACTTTTAACCCGCCCCTCTTCCAGAAATAGGTGAGGAAGAAACAGTGAAAAATCACCCTCCTATACGAAAAACCTAAAATTAGATCTAGATCAAACTCCTTGTCAAGAAACTCCGACATATTAAATGATCAACTCAAACCTGCTAAGAATATCTTTCAAAATACAAATATCGACCCTTCCCTAAATCTCCTCTCATTTAAATATATCTTAGAAAATTTCTCAAACAACGTATAAAATATGTTAAAATTTATACTACATCATAAATAATCGACAATATTAACAATACCTAAAACTGAGCTTTGGAGTAAGTCTGATAAAAAAACCAATAATATTGGGAATATAAAATGTATATTTATCGTTTCAACTGTTTTATAATACATAAAATATTTTTCAATTCTTTTTATATACCAATGTCAGTCGCTGCTTCTCGGGATGAGTAAATTTATATATTTGGATTAATAGTTAGTGAATTCTTTGAATTCTTTGAATTCGATCACTCAATTAGGAGGTTCTTCATCATTTAGTTATTTTTCTTAATTTAATTATAATATATATTGAGTAGTCAATTCGATTTCGTTTAAGGTTTTATTGTAGAATTAGTTTTCACAACTCAATAATGTTTGTATACAAAATTGTTGGTACTTATAAGCGTTTTCGTTTTTCGTCTGGATGAAAGTAAATGATTACTCGCATTTAAACGTATTTTTCGTTTATATATTATGACGATTATATCGTGCACATTTAGTCGAGTACCGATTAGAAATCAGAAATTAGAAATATGCGCGTATATAATATATTAACTGCAAAGTTCGTTTGAATATATATCAATCGATATGTATTATATAATAGTAATATAATGAATAACGGTATTATTACAACTGCGCGATCTTCAGTTAACACTCGATATCTGCAGCATTGAACAAAATTAAATAAACACCGTCGAACAGCGCGCATAGATATGTATAGGTGTACTTATAACATAATATACGGCCCACGATTAAACTTAACGAACCATAAGTATGCACTGCCGATTATATCGTCGAGAAAGTCGCCTAATCCGTGCGCTGATTATTGGCACGGCGGGCGACTAATTTTCCGAATGAAAAATAAAAATAATGATAATAATAATAATAATAATAATCATATAGTAATACTATCTCTAACAATCTGCAAACATCGAGCATATAATATAATAAAAGTAATAATATGTGTAACGTTCAGAATATTATTCGGTACATTTAACACTAACACCTAACTATAATTATGTACGTAAATATAACATAATATATATTTTACGCTACAAGGACACTTCCTCGATTTAGTCTACTGCGCCGAAACTATCTGTACGATTATACATATAATATTATCGTTATGACTTGTGAATTATTATGATTATGGTTTTTTTCCAAAAAAAAAAAAAAGTTTTCACCGCGTCTCTCAAATATAATACTATTATATGCGCGCGTGGATGATAGATTAAGTATTGTTTAATGTGTACCTATACAATTACCGTGTCGTAGTGACGACAACAGCGACGGGAAAAAAAGTCGTGCATAATAATAATAATAATAATAATAATAAGAACCGCTGCAACGATTATTACTGTGCACACATATTTATACGAGTGACTGGAGGCGTTTAGTTTTATTTTTGGCGCTCGGAAACGAGCTATATCCGCCAAGTGACATTAACGCATGACTCGACGCGATATTGGGATTTCTTGTGAAGTCTACCGTTGGACAAGGATACAACATACTGAAATATTAATATTTTAATATTATTGATGTATTAATCACGTAAATTACACATATTATATACAATTTTATAATTTGAAAAAATGTTTTGATGTTCCATGTCATAACTACAATACTCGCTTTAAGGTTAACATTAATGTCATCTCCCTAAAATGAATACTGTATTCGGGCAACAGAGCCCTAGATATAAGTTCATTCAATTTTGTACTATATATAATTTTAATATTCATAATTTGAATAGTTATAAAATGTATAAAAAATACATAAATAATGCTTTGCTTCAATAATCTTTATTTATAGATCTATTCTTCATTTATTTTACATACAATTTTTTTTTTTTATGTTAAAATAAGTCGTTAAAATACTATTATACCTTATGTTGTTCTTATTAATTTTTTTATTTGTCCTACTGTTAATGTTCTTAATCGCTAATAACAACTATTAAATAATAATAAAAATCTGTATCACAAACTCTCTCTTTTCACCACAAGCTCCGCTTTTGAAAAAAGAACCAATGTATATTTACTGTATAATCATCTTGTATCAAATATGTTACTACAATTTAATTAGGTAACAATAAATATTATATTATTATTATTCAGTACTATTATTTATTATGCATATACTCTTAGCTCTAATTACCGTAGTACCTTGCACAAGTTTTATTAACATAGTTTTTAGTTGTTTTGTTATTTTGTAAATTCGATTATGGTGATATTTTCGGAAAAATTCAATAATTGACAAACGTTGTTGTAATAACTGTATTATTGTTATTAAAGATTTGCAAGAGCTTTTGACCTAGATATGGGTTGAAAAACATTTATTCTAGACTGAGATTTTTAAAACGAGCTTTGGCTATCCTTACGATAAATTGGACAGCCTATAAATGAAATATTATGTTTGATTTATTAATTTTTTATTTTGAATCAATCATTAAATTGTTTTTTTATATAATATAACTGGGCAATGCAAGTTTATAATGCCACTAACTTTTATAAAAAAAAAAAATATACGTTAAAAAACAACGATTGACTGAACAAAGAGTATTAACTAATCAGACAGTCTTGCATCTGAACAAACTGGCGGTAAACCACGATTAAATTAAATATTTAGCACTGGGGAAACATTAAAGTTATCAAGATAAATAACTGCTCCAAAGTTATTATAAAAATAATTTAGTTTATGGTAGTGAGTGTCGATAGCCTATAGTCGTGTCACATGATATAGTGCGTTAAAAAGTTGTAGTTTTTATTTTTTTATTATGCATATAAATAATATAAAAATTATTTTATCAGAAAGAGATAAAGAATTAGCCCTAGTGAATGTATACAAATATAAATTAATTGGTGATCGAAAAAAAAGATAATCTTTTAAGATGGAGGTTTATTAGTATAAAATGCTTGGCAATAATATTTTCGGGTTTAGATAAACGTAATATGATCAAAATTCTGGACAACACAAATTAATATTTTTTGTAAATAATGTTCAAAATTGCAAATGACAACATCACAGAGTTTTTTATGTTTAATCGTGTAGGTTTTCTTTTATATTTCTATATCATTTGATACGTCGACAAATTTGCTCAATCGTGTCGTAAAAAAGGTATTTTATGCTCAATCATAGCTCAAAAGGGAACACTTAAACCCCTAAAAACCCTCAAGATACCAACACCTGAAATCATATAATAATCGAATGAATTTTTCTTTCAAAACATCATGATTAATTCAAAACCCGAGTATATATATATTTTTTATTTACAATTTTAACATTACAAAAGAATAAATATAAATTGCATGTGATAATATATAATTTTGTATGTGCTGTTTTTTTTTTTTTGGTTATTTCGATTTTTTATAATTACTTAGAGTTAATTAATAGTTGTTATTAATATTAATACATTTACTATCATTGGTATTTATTATTAAATATAATAAACTATCAAGTATGTCAACACTTTTTGACATTTATACATTATGCTTATAGTTTCGTCCATTCAGTAGTATGAGTAATACAACTTTATAAAATTAAATAATAATCTAAGTTTTAAAGAATATTCTAAAATCTAAAAACGTATACCTACACATATAGTTTTCAAATTAGGTTTTTTCTGCTCTACATATTTTCTTAACATCGGTATTAACGCATATCAACCCGAGCAATAACAATTATGAGCACTCAAATGTTTATTCCGGTGTTAGAATATCCGAATACATTGAGTAGCTACAGTAACTCGAACAAATGATTCCCAAAAGCCCTACAAATAAGTAAACATCTCCCACACGTTAAAAAAAAAGAGCATTTGTATGCCTATACACAGTTCAAAATATTTCTATGTACAAATAATTGTTTATCTATTATTTTACACCTAGGATTGTACAGTACACGCACGTCAGCAAATATAGAAGCGAAATTCAAGAAAGCCGTATAAGAATAACACACACACACACATACGATTACAAACATGTTTATAATCAGCATAAAGATCATATAATATTATTATATCATGTTTGTAAGTATTTATTATATGTGTACTATACAAGTGCTGGATATTACGTTTAGGTAGGTATAATAACAATAGGGTGGCAGTGTGTCGGTCACGTTTCCGCGCCGCCGTCGCGATTGAGCGTTGGAGTTAATTGTTAATTATTGCAGGCGCGCGCCCGTTTTCTTGATTGGAAAAAATAGGTACCTGTTTGAAAAGAAAAGAAGAAGAAGAAGAAAAAAAAGACATTAGCAACAAAGTGCATCTGCACCGACCATTTGTTGGCGGCCGTGTAAAACACTGCGCGCACACGTTATAATAATGTACGGCTGAAGGCATACACACACGCAGCGACAACGACCATGGCTGCACCGCGTACACACGTGCAACGAGCGTATTATTATAATAATATGTTCCGGAGAAATGACTTCACGACGACGATGAGTCCGGCCGATACGCGGCTGTATGCATGTGTTAGGTACACCGGTGCCCGCATAGGTAGGTACATATAAGTGGGTATACTGGCCGCGGTCGTCGTTACCGCACGAGGTTTTCTTTCGGGGGCAAGTCCGCGTCGGTTCGCGTGCGTTTCTATTGTGCAGCGCGCAGCGATCGCGGAAAAAGAGTTTGAAAAAAAAAAAAAAGAACATCCGCAGAAGAAAGAAAAAACATATAATCGACGGCTCTGGGTAATTATTAAGTGCATACACACGAGAGACCATAATGACATTATATGTGCAGAGTATGCGACAACGACATTGGATCGGAAAACGGGATAACGGCCGCGACAGCAGCGGCAGCGTTCGCATGGATAGAAGCATTTAGCGTGTGCTGCAGCCGTCTCTGTCGCCAGCGCGTTATCGATTGAAAATAATAATAATAATATAAATCCGAGTGCACACACATATATGTATATTATGTACACATTTCGCGCACAGATTATATGGGTACGCGTATATTACAGTCGGGTGTAATTGAGTTGTACTCGCGCCACTCGGCGGCGGCGTTACTTATTGGACAGACCGTGCACGACAACTGTTGCTGCTGCCGCCGCCGCCGCTGCAGTCCTGCGCGAGTCCTCGCCGCCACGCCGTTTAGCGGGCGCTATTATAATATACACTATGTATATACTACATACATATATGATATTATGTGTGCTTACAGACGACCGGGAGGTTACATTATGTATATGTACACGAATATATTGCTAAAAGATAAACTGAAACTTATTATATGCATACTTTTTCAGTGCGCGCGTCTTATTTCTCATTCGTAATCGCCCGCCGTTTAATTGGCATGACGCGTGTTTGTGTGCGAATTTCATATTTCTCTCTTTATCTTTTCTTCTTCCCCTGCACTGCCTACTATAGGTATGTATCGCGTTCACCGCTGCTGCAGAACCAGACACCTCGTAACCCATAACCACAAGCATATTTATGCGTAGGTTAGGCAGATGTGTACCGATCACGAAATGATTTTTGGTTTTTTTTTTTTTTATCGTGAATAATATATATATATATTATTATTTCGTCTGAAAATTTTACGATTCTATTTGTTTTCGCCTCCCCGTGTTAAAATCTTTGACTTTTTGGACGATGCAGTATAGGATAGATAGATAGAATAATAGTATAAGTATCTATATCCTCAAAAAAGTAAATTATAAATTATATGGCTATAGTATGTGTACAATAGTGCATAGTATGTACAAAATTTCAATTTTCGCAAACCTATAACTTAAACGCATATACAACGATTATACGTTTGGTTAATACTACAATTTTTGTTTTATTTAGCAGATGCGACAATGTACACTCATTACCGTCATAGATGATCATTTGTCATAAGTCGCAAACGAAAACGGGGTCGTTCACATATATATAGCTATGTCATCACACATAGATTGTAAAAACGATAAGAAACTTTTGTTAAAGTAAAAAGATAGAAGCTTGTACGTATATATATATATATAGAGTCATATAGGTAGGTATATGGATGTGCAATTTATTATTATAAGTAGATATAAACACATTAAATCGTTTCCGATTTGGAGGCGACGGTAAATCACTGCTGATGCGGTTGCAGCAGCGGTGTGGGAAAAGTTATATCGAGGTTACAGAGAGGTTCTCGGTGAAATTTCTAAAAAGCCGTAAACGACAGTCGAAATGGAAAAAAAAAATAATAATATTCCAAGTGCCATACGAGTGTACTACCTATGGTTAGCTGCTATTATAGGACTGCGCATTATAGCTGTTATTGTTGCTGCAGCAGTCCTCTCCGACGATTAGCCGCCGGAGTTATTGTTCCGCCGCGGAGAAAACGGCGCACGTCGTGTCCATATAATAATATAATACCTATATATATATAAGATCCAATCTTTAGCGAGCGCACGTCAATCATCGTACGACGCCGGTGCGTCTCTGAACGTGATCACTCAATTTTGATCGATCCTCGGCCGCGGAAAAAAAAAATATCTACAGAGGGTAGCAGCATCGGCGGCGGCGGCGGCGGCAGCAGCAGCAGCAGCTCTATAACGAGCGCGATTTTTTTTTTTTTCATAATATTTTTTTCGTCGCACGCGATGCGAATCAAAATTAATCGATTCAACGCGTACATTATATGTGTTTATATGTATATATTTACACATCGTAATATCGTGTACATATATAATATATACATATAGGTAGGTATAGCTGCAGGTCGCGAGTGACGTGCAGTCTGCCGTGAGAACCTATCGGCCGTCGCGATAAATCTATACGCACTATCGCCGAGTAGGTACACGCTGTATTAATAATAATAATAATAATAATATATATTATTCCGTAGGAATATAGGAGGTGGACGAGGAAAAGGAGGAGAAGGAATAACGTCGCGGTTATTTGTCACAGCGTCGCCGACAGCTTTCTTTGTATATACGCGACCGTGTGGGCGGGGTATAACGCAGCTATACAGGCGGGTACGCGACGCGCGCGAAGAAAGCTCACCTCTCTGAACGTTTACTGCAGGAGATACACGCACGTGGATCATAATATGATATGTGCAGATAAATAAGTTTGTCACCGTCGGCTAAATATAATAAATAATGTACCTCTATAGTATAACGCCGCGACTGCCGTTCGCGGCAATCTCGTTCGGATTTAATAAGTTTCGATTTTTTTTTTTTTTTTTTTTTTACTGTCGCGCCTTTGCTTTGCGCGCGGAGATCGACACGGGCCGATAATATTTTAATGTGTAAATGCATATTGTGTTCGATGCCATGTTTTCCGACGGCCGTAATCGCTCTTTCGTTCGAATCGAACTCTAAGTAGTTGTTACATGGTTTATAAGCAAACGTTTCAAATAGCGTATCACGAAAACAACAAAAAAATCCAATCATCAAACAAAAATCTACAAACATACAACGCACGCACATCTATACTATACGCGGTACAAGTGTTGTGGCTGCATCGATACATAGAATATGTATGAACAATTCGTTGAATACGTCACACACAAAAGTTAATTTTTTTTTACAAATTTCATGTAAAACAATATATATATATATAATATACCTACGACGATTTCGAATGAACAACAATGCGAATTACTCTTTTTGCGTCTCATCTATATGTAAAGGTGAAAACAACGCGTAACGACATAATAAATAAAATCTCATCTAGAATCGGTTTTCAAAACGAGTTTGATTATACACTTGAAACATAAATATGTATTTCGCGCTGATCTCTCTTTTAAATATAAATTATGTTTTTTGGTCAAATATGCGTAAAGGTCACGATTCGTGAACTATTACTACCACACGAGATAAAATATGTAGTCGCTAGATAAAACAAACAACTCAATTTGTATTAAATTATAAACCACATAAAATGTCCGAAGAATAATTGTCTGATGTATTATTGCAAGCCTGAAATGGAACAATATTGAGGCTTTTAATTTATGCATTGTACTTAAGCACAAAGTATATCGCACTTACGAATAGACGATAAAATAACAAGTAGCGGATTTAATAATGCAATTTGGCAAAGTGGAAAAAACCCATTACCATACTTAAAATGCCAATGTGTAAACTGGTATGCAACGTTATTTCTTATATTATATCGTCAATTGCATCTATACTATATAATATCATCATAAATCATTTATTTTTCAGTGCTTAACTTTGGAGGGGGGACGCAGGGGCACTGAGTACTCCTATTTTTTTTAAATTAGGATGTATGAGATGGGACTTTTTTTAGGTTTGTTTTAAGAAGATTACAAAGTTGGTATATTTTATTTTATAAAAAAACTGTTTATAAAACGCTAGCAAGTATTATAGATACAGCGATGCATGATAATCATAGACATTAATATGAATATATATTAATAATATATAAATATAGAGTAAGTATAAAGTAAGTATAATAAGTTTTGAAATGTATGTAAAATATGTTGGTTGATATAATAAAAAGGCGGGGGAGGGACGAAGACACCAATGGTTATATTTGGTATTTTACAAAAATAGTATTTTACAACTCAAATTTGGTATGTACCATTGGAGTAAGTATCTTTACTATTTCTTTTCCAAGTCAACCCCTGCATAAATAGGTACTATATTATAATTATATAAAATACTAGTTGCTTCGACCGGCGTTAGCCGTTTCAAAGAATTGTCTATTTTATAAATATATTTGTAAAAAAATGTTTATGCCATATTTTTATTAATTATAATAGTAATAAAATATGTAAACAAGGGCAATCTATAATTAAAAAAATTTCTTTTTTTGTGAGCTGAGAACTAAATTTATGTATGAATTATCCTTTTACGCTATAAACACCATCTACGTCTCAATTAATCTACTGATTTTACTTTTAATAAAAACGATCAAGTCGTTCAAAAGTTACACGATCACTAACACAAAAAAAATACACTCAAGAATTATATATATATTAAAGATAAATATTTTATACAACAATAATGTACAATAATATATCGCATATTATGCATCATCGCCATCGTCGTCATATTATTATAATAACGTAATATCGTAGAAAACTGCATGTTTTCCGGGATGCATTATGATGCACCATTCCATTATATTGTATATTTATTAATGATACTTAATCTATCAGATGTCACGACGCAGTCATCGGATTTGGAAAATGTGTTTTCAACCATTTTTTTTATTATATGTATTAGTTAAATATATTCGTATATATACGTATTAGTTAAATGACGAACGTTTGCATTTTATTGCTAATGAATACAATATAATAATAATATTATAGGTGGGTACGCAATATCACGATTTGCATATGATTAAAAGATTCAAACTGTCTATTTTATACACCTACAATACACGATACACAGTGTATTGTAGTGTTAACTTTAACTTTAAGGTAGGTAACAATAATAGTTACATTATTTCTAAGCCGGATGACCTCGGATTAATATTGCGTTCTATGGAAAAGTTAGAAGATAAGTATAATATGTATAATGATTACAATACATTTAATTTTATGAAATATTTGTCAAAAACACACATTATTTAGGAATATGTTTTTAACTTTTTTAATAAACGCAGTACAATATTTAGGTAATTTTTGACACTATATTTTGATAGGCATTACTGGATGAAGAATATAAACAGTTAAGAATGTTAAAACATTATATTTGTACCTATTTATTAAGTATCTATCCAACGAAATATCTTTAATGCATTATTATGGAGTCATAGTTTTTGATTTAATTTAAAACAAAAATGTTTTGCTGGAGTATGGAAAAATTACAAACAACAAGCCAATTGGCAAGTGCTAATTATACACTTTTTTATAAGCATATTATCATAGTTATACTATAGATACTAAGTTTCAATATGTATCTACATATTTATGCATAGTACTATAATCATACTTATATTTTAAATACATCTAAGTATTAATTATACCACAGATAACATATATATATATATATATATATAGTTAATAGTCTAGTTAAAACCAAAACAATTTAAATATATTTTATTATTTTTTAGATAAAAGGATTCAACTACAGAGATTATTTTAGCCTATACATTAGTACTTATAATAGTTAAAAAAACAATATATATATACACACATTAAAATATATTGTGAAAATACAACAAAGTGTAAGGAAAACTATACAATTTTTGATTTGGATTTATCTAGTGGAAAAAAGTACAGATGCTCCGGTGTTCTCGTCATTGAAGGCTTGATCTAATGAGATGTAGATATTATAATAAATAATATCATACGTGTAGTTTAAATTTTAAACACACAAAAATATCATCAATAGCTCGATACGCTTGCAAAACATCTCCATCATAAAAGTAGGAATATAAAAATGTAGTCGTCTGGGAACAACGATTATTATTATACCTATAGTTTGTCTCCTGCAGTGACGAGCAAATAATATATATGTACGCGACGTCGGGCTATATAGGCTATGTATATAGTTAGTAAATACTGGCATATATATTTATAAACAACACGAAAATATGAGCGAATCAGCAGTAGGTATAAGTATACACCATACTGGTGGTGTCATCACCGACTTTACGACTGGGCCCGGTTCGCGTGCTTGGAAAACAAGTTTTCGTATCATTCTGCCGGGTGGGTGAAAGTTCTATCGCCAGCATTATATTATATGGCTCGCGTGCGCCTTGTACATTATTAATATTATCATTTGTGCATTCTGTTCAACTCCTGTCGTCTCGAATGCAGATTGGTAACATAACACCCCCTCCCCCCTCTCACTTTAAGAGATCATTATTATCGCGATCAATTTCCAAAAGTCTATTTCCGTTTACAGTTAATATTGGTTTACGCGTAATCATTTTTTATCTCCCAATTGGCTCGACACGTCATACAAAAAACAATTTATTATAAAAAAAATATTTGACACATCGATAAATCGGACCACTTATGCATAACATAATATTTTATACATTTTATTGCAGGCTACACTAAACATGATGAAATTCAAATTTTGGAATGTTGAAAAAAAATATATTTTGTGTAAGTAATTTAGAGTCCGATTCAATATATTTATAACACTATAAAAAAAAAAATTCTAAATTTAATTTTTTTTGCAATGATTTGGTTTAGGTTTTTAAGTAGGTAGATAATTGAAAATCTATATTTTGTTTATAATATAATATAATATAATCGAAAGAATCTTATATTTTTCTTATATGTTTATGTATATTAATTAAATTGTTACGCTTTTTAGTAAATTATTTTTTTAAAGTAATATTTTAAGTTTAGATGAACGGAAAATCATGCCAATACGTATGAAGCATGTATATGTTTAATTTAAAATGCTACACAATTCTGTACAGACTAATGATTCTATACTTTGTTGTTTTTCCCTATACAATAATTAGCATTGAACATACGACAAAGAAATCAAGTCATTTTAAAAACGCAGTGATTTCGACATTATTTTTAATTAGTGCAAAACTCGACCTGGCACACGTTCGAAACGCGAGTCGGCGAGTTGGTTAGGTACATTAACTATAACTGACTGCAGCAGGCCACAAAGGCAATAACTCGTTTCGTCGTGAGATGCGCTTCTCGGCCATATGACAATAAAAAGATAAAAGAAAAAATATTGAACACCGATTTTTTTTCTCTTCGCGAAAGTAGTAAATTTGTTGTATTTTTTATTATTATTATTATTATTATTGTTCCGACGTCTTTCCGCAAATCTATATGCGCTCCATATAATTTATACTTTATTATCATCCCGGCAAGTGTTTGCATGTATAGAAGGTATTTTAAAAGGTGCATCGAGTAGCACTAAAACACATTTCATCGCCATAAAACGACACAGAGATTGAGAGCTGGTCGTTGAAAAACGTAATCGAACTATAATGATACGCAGGCATCCATACTGTATTATTATTATACAAACATCGCTAGCCGCCTGCAGTTACTATAATAATAATAATAATAATAATAATATAATACTATATGCGCGATGTACGATTGCACTGCACAGTCGCGTTGGATAAATAACCGTTTCACCCGAATGGCTTAAACACTGCACAATAATATACATAATTATATTATGTTTTGGTGTAGAGCGCATTATAATCGCCATAAGCGTAGGTATTTAAATATTTAAAACCGCCTAAAACTAAGCTCAATATCACCAGCCCTCTCCACCACATTGAAAGTCAGATAACTTGGAAATGGGTTGAACACAAATTAAAAACACAAACGAAGTACACATAAATGGAGTTTTAACTTCCTAAAAAAGGACTGATCGATCGTGAGTTAAAGTGTATACAAATCATATGAAATCTCATGAAAATTTGTAAAACCGTAGGTAAACTGTAAACAAATACCATAAATCGAAACTTTAATTCACACTCGGTTAGTCAATTTTAAAAATGAAAAAATCGTTATCTACTTTATCTACTAAACTATTTAAACCTACAACCGTTTTTGTCACGTACGACAAGCGTATAAAAAACACTTCTGTATCAAATGTATCTATCAATTATTATTTGTCGTAGATCCATCCCTCATATCCGTGTTAATTTGTTACATACTAGATGCGGATAAGGCTCAGGAATTTCTTATTAGAGGAGAAGATTAGTGTACTAATAGAACAATAAATAGGTAACAAGTAATTTTATAAAGATTTATCTTTAGAAATATTATCTGATGACACACCATATCCGTTCATAATCGTTATTTGTAGATATACAATCACTTGTCAGTTATCATAAAATTTATATTTAACACTTCCATTAACCTAACTCAATGACAGGATTTACTTCAATATACCTACTATGCAGCAGAGCGAGTTCCACGGTTTTTAAACGTTACAGATATATTTTCAACGTCTAATCGCGGAAATATGTCTGTCTTTTCGACGCAATGAAGTTTATATTAGCTTTCAAAGACACATAATATTTAACGAACTACGATCTCTCGATGATGTTTAAAATAATCAGCAGTGATCGAGGAAAAAAATGATCGAGTATTTACTGACGTGCCAGTGTCATAAAAACCAAATCAATTTACTGAATCTTAATAGCATATCAGTAACCAGTTCGTTCATTGTACATCGTCCAAATGTATGTATTATATATATTTATTAATATTTATAATCTAATTTCATGCACCGGATGCGAATATACATAAAAAAATATACCTACATATAATCAAACGTCGAACGGTTACATTATACTGCTAATTTGTTTATACACAACGTCCAAAATCGAGAGTATCACTTATTAAATTAACATGTTGTACAAAATTTGAAATATATTATCTTTGATCGTGTCGATCCAGCATGTCAATACTAGAATATTTTAATTCCTCTATAACATAGAGACTATATGAATATAATACTATATTAATATGCGTTTTATATAATCTGTTTTTTTCAATCTATCTTACGTAACAAATTAAAACTGAGATATTTTATAAGATAGACAACTGTAACCATGTAAAATTAAAATTAAATATTCAGCTAATCGAATATTATGTATAGGTAACGTAAATATTTTAAGAATTGTATTATAAAGCAGTATTAGATGAATTCATTTATTTCTATTTCTATTTATAATATATTTTAACGCGTAAGCTTTACTTATAATATACAGAAATCTGGTGATATATAATCCTATACGTACAACATATCAACACACCGTAACTTAATCGTAACATAGTAATACTGTCATTCTGAAATAACGACGTTTTGCGGTGTGTGGGTGTTCTAGCGGCTATTGGGGGGAACTCATAAAAGTAAATTATTTCGGGGTTTTCGATCGATTAATAAATACACGCTCGAAATGTTCTCGTATACTAGTTATTTATTTCATTAATGGTTATTGATATAATATATTTTGTAACTGGTAAATCAGATTATGGGTGGGGGGGGGGTCGTGAGGTGACTG
>JACXSJ010001757.1:0-72437 GCA_014851325.1 Pentalonia nigronervosa | reverse complement strand
TTCTTTTCCATTATTGCCGTCATTAAAAGAAAATGCTGTATCAAACGTTCTACTTAATCGTGAATTAATAAGACATTTAATCGATCTAACATTGTTTCTAGGACGACATTGTCTATCATTTAGAGGCCACAAGGAAGGGTGGCAAGAAGAAGTGTGTGGGAATTTCAAAGATTTAGCAAAGCTCATAGTGAAATACTCTCCTGCTTTATCATCATACATTACACAACTTCAAATAAAAGGAAGAAAAATTCCTAATTTTTTGTCATGGTAGCGTCAAAATCAACTAATACAAGCAATTTCTACTAATCTTCCTAACACTATTCAGAAAGAATTATTAAGTTCAGTGTTTTTCAGTGTATCATTAGATACTACTTATGATATATCAAGAAAAGAACAACTATCTATTGTTCTAAGGTATATTAATAAAAAAAATGGCATTGTTTGTGAACGATTGATGGCAGTTAGAGAAACAGTATTGACTACTGGGCAACATCTTTTTACAATGTTTGTAGTTATTTGCAAAGAAATGAATCTAGATTGGAAACAAAATCTCGTAGGCCAATCGTATGATGGAGCAGCATCGATGAGAGGTGCTTATAATGGGCTCCAATCAATCGTCAAAACACATAATCCATCTGCAACTTATGTTTGGTGTTTGGCACATAGGATTAGTCTTGTTGTAGTTGATGCAGTTAACAGTTGTGTAGAAGCAAGGGATTTGTTTGGGAACTTAGAAACCTTGTACGATTATATAGGAAGCAGCAAAAAGCGTGGCGGTCTATACTCTGATTATCAAAAAATGCGATACCCTGGCAAATCCCTTCGAAGGTTGAAAAGGGTTTCAACTACTAGATGGTCATCACATGCAAGTGCACTTCAAACAGTATTTAATACATATGATGCACTTATAGACCTATTATATTATTTACAAGCTGACTCTTCGTCTGATCGTGTTTGTAGTGTTAAAGCAAAGAGCTTACTTGATTATTTACTATCTGAGAGATTTATTTTAACAGGTTTAATATTTAGGAAAATATTTGATTTAGTTAATCCACTTAGCAAATTTTTACAAGGAAAAAATGTGGATCTTTTAATTGCCGTATCTTATGTTCAATTTGTTCTCAAAAAAATGCAAGAACTTAGAAATGAAACACAGTTTAAAATAATTGTTAATGAAAAAATCATTTTTTTGGATTCCAGATCTAATGATTTTTACTTTATCCCTCTTACAGATATTCGCACCAGACATATAAAAAAGATGCTAGGCGAAATGGCGTCAGACGACCAACCTATAATCAGTCCCATAGATAATTTTAAAATAAAAACTTATTATACTGTTATAGACATTGTTTGCACACAAGTGGCTGAGAGATTCAATGATCATTCTACGCCTTTATTTAGAGATATATCACTTTTCCAAAAAAAACGACTTAAAGAAGTTGCAGAACCCAATAATTTGAGACTTCCTATCGATGCTTTTAATGCTTTTGAGCAGGTTTATGGTAAATTTGTATCTGCAGAGAATATGAGACGAGAATATTTACAATTTGCTAACACTTATTTTAAATTTGAAAAGTTGGTGAAACTTCCAGAAAAAATATATCAACTAGATAATAATTTTACAGATGTTTTAAATTCTGATGATAATGATAACCAAAACACCGATGAAGACAGTTCTGAGGAAGATAAAAAATCACAAGATACAATACATATGCTATTTGAAGTATGCAACAGATCAGAGTTGAAAAATATTTTTCCCTCACTCTATACTGCACTTTGCATTTCACTTATTCTACCTGTGTCAAGTGCTTCTCCAGAACGTGCATTTTCTAAATTGAAATTAATAAAAACACGCCTTAGATCAACGATGTATGAAGAACGATTAGAATCACTCATGATGATTTCATGTGAAAAGGATATTCTAATCGATACAGATGAAGTTATCAAATTTTTTCATCATATAGTCCAGTTCTTTTAAAATTACTAACATAAGTAAATTAAATTTATTTTGATAGATAATGATGAAAAGTATTTTAATGCCTGTTTTAGTTTTTCAGTTTTAATTTTTTGACCTATATAATTTTAACACAGAAAACAATTATTTTTAATACTATGTGTTTGTTACACCATTGATGGTTTGTTTTTATGTTTTATTTGTTATTTTGTTGAGTAATAAGTTTTAATTTGTATAAATAAAAATGTTGATAAATTTAATATAACACTAATTTTTATCCTTGATGTAGTAAAAATTATTGTAGTATTAGCACTCAAATATTAATCCTATTGTATAAATTAATATTTTTAAGGCTAAGCCATTAGAACCACTTTAACCATCTTGCAGCTATGTAAATTATCATTATAAAATTTAAGGTGATTAAAATTGTGTGTGTGTAGTGGGGGGAGGTACCAATCTATTAATTTTTATAAGTTTGGGTGGGTATCCAAAATATTTAGTTGCCACTCCAATTAAATTTTAGTTGGGCGCCACTGCCATAATTGTTATTATATTATTAGTATTATAGTTATTATGTACCTACGTATTATTTGTTTGTAGTGAGTATAATTAAATATTACGGAGGTCGGAGAACAACTCATTAATAATAATTCTAACAATCCTATTTTAAAATAAGATATTAGGTATATTATAATAAATAGTGGCGTACACAGAATTAGTTTATGAGGGAGGACCATTTATATATATGTTAATGTACAGTAAAAGACGTTAAATTTCTATCAACGTTATTAACTAGCAATTAACGATAATAGATAATAATGAATATTTTACAAGGTTTATAACGTTAATTCAAAAAAAATATTAGTTAATCATGTTATTTGTATCTAAATTTTTATTTTATTATTCATTTTCACATGATAATGAACTATGGCATTTCAAATTGCATAATTTCCCAACTACTCGGCAGGTGCATTTATTTGTTTTACATTTAATCTTTATATACATTGAAATTATATAAGCTTTAACTCTGAAGGCCAATCTTTGCTTTTATTTTGTGCCATCCATGTTGCTAGCATATCTTCACGTCGTGATTAACTCTCCCTACAGACCCATGGCTTTGGCTGTGTTTACATTTGTCATGTATTATTTTTACATCAAGCCACATGGAATGAAACTCACTAATTATCGGATCAACAAATTCTCGGCTATTTTCTAAATGTAGAATGGTAGGTGCCCTGAAAGTTGTATAATTATCCAATAAATTGTGTGCGATCTCTTCCGCACGTTTACTCAATAAAGCTCTGAGTAACACGAATTTTTAAGATGGTCTTGATAATTTAAAATAAAGCGGAATCCATTAATATTTTGGGATTGCATATCAATTAAATCGATTTGAGCTATTGAATTGAAAGTGGAATGTAAATTAGGTTTCAAAACTAAGCCTTTTCTAGGATTGGATGACTTTTTTATTAATGTATGCATCAGTGGCGTGCGGTAATATTTTATATTGGGTATGACTATGATATAAATATTTTAGATTAATATTAAGCTCTGTCTATTTGTACCACGACCCTATTTACACCATCCTACAATAAGTGGGTATTGATTCAAAAGTTTAATTTTTATATTTAGTTACCTTTTCGCATGCATATTGAAAATAGTCATTATTCTAAGAAAAATAAATCTGTCGAAAACCTTAATAAATAAAATAAAATAAGTGAACGATTTTTAATTTCGTTATATATGCTATTCAATATATAATAATAGCAACGAGTTGTTCTTGTTCGTTCATTTGTTTTTCTATTCAGTGTATCTTGTGTTTTTTAATACAATGTATTAAAAAACACAAAATATGTCAAATTTTGAGTTTTTTTTCATGAAAATTTATGTCTCATGAGTAAAATTATAATTAGGGTTCGGAACTTTATACATTTGTATATTTCTTAGAAAGCTGCATATTAAAAATCTAATTCGATAAAAATTCGTTTCATAGTACATAAAATCTTAATAAAAATATGTGTTGTATTTTTTTGGATATTAGCAAATTTTGCTATTATAATTTATAATACAATACGTTTTTTTACAATCATCTTTACGGTATATATTATACGTCTTGTTACGTGGCGTATGCAGCTGGCCGTCTAAAATCTCTATGGGATCCTGGTAGACAGATGGTGTCGCTTAAATTGGCAATGTTCATTGTTGCTACTATTATTCGCATGGGCGAATTCTATATAATATTAATTTATCATTTGAGTTTACATTTATTTTTGCAGCTCAAATTGTACAAATGGAGTTAACATAGAACGGCTGTAAATATAACCTGTAAATCGGTGGAATTTACATTTGCGCGTATTATATTGTTCGATTTCTATAGCTATGGATTAGAAACTTAAAGCGAGGTTCCTCATAAATAGTTATTGGAACCAAAAGCTCAAAGCAAATACACTAATATAAATGAATACAGTTTTTTTTAGATATTTTGAGTTCAAATTTGGACGAAATTAGATATTTAAACGAAGAATAACTATGCTAGTTAGTCACTTAGTTTGTTGTAATTCAAAATCATTATTCGCGAAGTCCATGACCGTATTAGAGAGAGGGGCAAATGGGGCAAGTGCCTTGGAGTGCTACGAAAAGCACAGCGAGTGATTTTTCAGGTTTAAATATGTATGTTGAATAGGACAAGTAAATAGTATGGTATTGGAGAAAACTTAAAGCTTTTACGTAGGTATATTATAAATTAAACTATACTCAATGACACTTTCAAAATATTTAGATTATATTAAGCCATTAATAATAATTAAATAATTATATAATTATATTATTTAATAAAATAATTAATTATTTTATTATATTATATTATCATATTAATTGTATTGCCTATATACCATGAACTTATTCGTACTATTCTACGGTAAGATGCGGTATTGACTTAAAAGTTAATAACAATAATATTAAATGATAGAAATATATACTATTATAGTAATTAAATATTAATTAATATTATTAATGAAATGATTTTGGGAAAAATTTATCCAAAGTACCGTAATACCTACTATTAGAATTGATTATATTAGATAGTTCGCTGGCCGTGATTATTTTTTGTACCACATTTTAATTAATTTATTAACAATAGATAGCGTTAATAGTCCAAATGAAAATAATTCGGCTAGCGGTAGCTGTATTGGTATTGGTAGCGGCAAAATGTAGCCGTATACAATTACCGATACCGCGGCGGCATCTTCAAGACAATATAATTTATCCGTATAATAATATTTAAACTATACAGAATGAAAGGGGGGAGTAGTCGTAGTGTTAGGGCCCTATATAGATCTCTACAGTGCCTTAGTAGTGTATTGAGTACAATAATATTTTCAAGACCGATTATAATTAATTTTTTTATTATTATTATTATTATTATAATTCGCGTTAGTTAAATAATAATATTATTTATTTTACATTTTCACTAAATGTTTGAATTAACATTGAGTAATTGTAACATGCAGTATACTCTGTATTACTGTATATCTGATGTACATACGGGTGCATCTCTATGTTATATTATATACGAGGTTTTATAATAGTTATGGATCGATAATAGAAATTTTAAAAAACAAAATATATGTGCTTCTTTATTTTAATCTGGCAATTTTTTTTAATATTATTAAATTTTAAGCACGCAGTTGTATTAAACTTAATTTTCTTAAATAGAAACAATTATAATTTTTAATAGATTTTGTAAGGACCATTTTTCTGAAAATGTTGTTAAATTATCAATTTTGGTTCACTAATTCGTTAACTACGATACCCTAAAGTTTAGTAAATTCATTAATAGTTTTTATTTAAATAATAGGTATAAATTTCATTTATTTTAGCACTAAATAATTTTTTTTAACAATATTATTTTATATATTTTTATACATTTAAAACGTCACTTTAAATAGCAGACCAGGCATTTATTTTTTTGGACCATTAAGTATGACATCCTTGTCTCTGAAAGATATAGGGATTAAAGTCGGACCAATATAACGACAGTTTTGAGAACTCAATATATACTTAAAGAATACACTTATTTTTACTCTCTGCAATTGTACAAATACTTAGGTTTCAAGTTTTAACTCTTTTAAATAAAAATTTTTAAATTATTATGTACTTTTTATTAGTGTTCAGAATTTTAATTCAATATGACATTTTATTGTGTGAATTATTTTTTAAATTATAATAATGCATTGATGCATTTGATTAAAGAACATGCAGTGTGTTAAGATAATTTTTTTTATCTGTGGTCAAAAGACTTGAAAATGTATTACAAGATTCTTCATAGCTATTGTTGTAAATTAAAATTAAATAAAAAGTTGAGTAAAAGTCTATAATAGTTTTTTATAAGTGTCTAAAGTTAAGATTTCGATACAATACGTAAAGATCACGAATATTTGTGTTTTTTTTAGGATTTAGAAATTCATAAAAATTATTTTGTTTAAATCTAAAATTTGAAAATTTAACATAAGATACTCCATAAGTATTTCTATCTTTCACAAAAAATAAGTTTACCGGAAAGTCAAACTTTTTTTTAACAAATTTTTTACGAGAGTTTGAAATTATAAATTGGATATTCACTTGTAAACTATACCGACTTCTCGAGGAACGATTTTTTTGTATTGTTGTAATTCAAACACGAATAACCATAAACATTTGAAATTTCCACCAAATTTTGAGATTATCATTTTTTATACACCAAGCAATTCAAAAAATATTTTGACACTTTTTTAACAAATTGTAAGCATAAGAGATTTTTGATTTTAGGTTATTTTTAAGTTTTTTTTTTTATAAGAATTGGTACAAAAAATTTTTGTTGGGTTAAAAATCTTGACTATTTAATACAAGATTTGTCATAAGTTGTTATAATAGTACTTCAAATATATTAAAAGTACATAGACAACATTTTTTTTATAAGGATTTAAAGTTTAAATTTTAACAAATTAAGAAAACATTTTTGTAGTTAAAAATTTATAAAATATTTTAGTTTTATAGCTAAGAATTGAAAATTTAAAATAAGGATTCGCTTAAGTAGTTTGTAACGAAAAAATCTAAAATATATATTTACAAATTTGATTTTTATAGACATTTTAAGTTCAAATTTTGACAAAATTAAATATTTAAATGAAGAATAAAAATGCTAGTTATTTCGCTGTATTTTAAAAAATATTTTTGATGAGTGCTTGAAACTTTTAAAGTATGTTATTATATTTTATACACTCAATAATATTTTCAAATTTTTTTGGCGAAAATTAATTCAACCTACTGTATAATTACAGTAAAATGAATTACTTTAATAGACCATCTTTACTCAGAATCGTTTTTATTTACAATGATTTTTTATCATTGAATACAAATTTAACACATTCATTACAGTGACCCCTCTAGACATATACTGTACAGCAGAACGCTTGTACTCACTTTCTAACCTTTTTTTTTAATTTAATATTATGTTTTATATTTATTAAATGCAAAATATGAATTACTTTGTTTAATAATTAGGTACTATTTTGAGACAAACATGTTTTGTAAAACTTCAAAATAATCGTACCTTAATTAAACCCAAATCAATATACTAAATATATTCAGGATGAAATAAGTTTAAGAGCTGGTAAAATAATTTTCCCGGGCCGAATTTTTTCATAGGCTATCACTGTAATGTATATTATTTACTAATACTGTAATATGATATGTACGAGAATTATAATATAATATTATAATTATAATATTTCGTATGATAATACTGAAAGATCATTGTACCTATTTATATAATTATATAAAAATATATTACATTAATACTTAACAGATTAAATAATTTTATCATTGTAATTTCAAATATATAGCACACTTAAATACTTTATATTGTAATAGCGTTCCAGAAATGCAGTTCCTATATTTTACATTTCTATGATTATTATTGCAGTTAGTAAGATCATCAATAGTTTAATAATTAATATGTATTTTAATATAATAAAATTACGAGCAGAGGTATATTGTTTAAATATTAAATTGTTGATTGAGCAACTTACAAAGTTGCAACAATAATTGTCGCAGTCACATCACTGTGAAAAACCAAATCCCAAATTCAATTTATATATATGTATAAGAGAATAAGTGTGTATACCGTACTCACTACTTTTCAACAGAGGCGTGTCCAGGATCAAAAATTCAGGACAGACCTGAACACCTGGTAATGAAAATAATTTGTTTAATATATAATTACTCGTATATTTTATGTATACTTAAGAGTTAAAAAGGCCGGCAAGTTGGGTACCGCTCTGCTGTCGAATGAGCTAATTTCGTGGATGTATTAAATTTGTATTCAATGATATAAATCATAGTCTGTCAGGCTACATAACTAAAGGTATTTTAAGATATTATTGCCATTAAAATAATTCATTTTACTATTAATAATAGTAAAATGAGTAGTGATTGAATGGAGTTTAGAGTAGTAGATTGAATTAAGTTTTGCAGAAAACATTGCATTTAAAAAATTAATTGAGTATATAAAATATAATAATATAAATACTTTAAAAGTTTCAAGTACCCGCGAAAAATATTTTTAAATTACAACGAAAGAAATAAAATCGTTATTCTTCATTTCAATATCTAATTTCATCTAAACGTAAACTTAAAATGCCTATAAAAATTTTTTGATTTATTGGTTACACTTCTATTAACTACTTCCGAAAAATGTTGTTTAAATTTTCAATTTTTAGCTACAAAAACTGATAATTTTATATATTTTTAACTACAAAATGATTTGTAAACATTCGAGATTTTGATAAATTTGGTTAAAATCTTAACTTTAAATGCTTTTTTAAAAAAGTGTACATTTGTATCTTAAATATTTTAAAAACCGCATTTAGAACAACTTACGAAAAACCTTGTTTTGAATTTTAAATCCTTAGTTATAAAAACTGAATATTTTATAAATTTTTAACTACAAAACTATTTGCAAATGTTCAATGATAAATTTCGGTTAAAATTTGAAATTTAAATGCTTATATAAAAAAATCGTGCCTATGTATTCTTATTATTTTTGATATGCTATTTTAACAACTTATGAGGAATCTTATATTAAAATTTAAGAATTTTGACCAAACGAAAATTTTTATCGATATTTAAAGAAAAAAATTTTCTTAAGTCTACAATAAGCTCAAATATTGTCAAAATATTTTTAAATTTTTTTGGTGTGTAGAAAATGGTGATCTAAACATTTGGTAAAATGTTCATGTGTCTACAGTTATTTATTTTTACATTAAAATAAGAAAATCGTTCCCGGAGAAAACGGGTGAATATCCAATATCTAATTTCAAACATTTATTAAAAAATTAGTTTAACTTTCCGATAAACTTTTTCTGATTTAGAAAGGTAGTAAAACTTATAGAGAATCTTGTGTTCAATTTTCAATTCTTAAATTTAAATAGAAAAATTTTTATGAATTTTCTAATTTAAAAAAACTGCAAATTTTTGTGATTTTTACGTATTTTGTTGAAATTTTAACTTTAGACGCTTATAAAAAACTATTGGAGACTTACGATTAACTTTTTTTTTAATTTTCACTTGCAAGTTATAAAGAATCTTATATAAATTTTTAAGTTTTTTGACAGATAGAAAAAACTTTATTGGTAATAATAAAAAAAAACAGGAAAATTAATTATGCATATAAATAGCTCAAAAAAAGTCAAACTATATTTAAAATTTTATTGTGTATGAAAATTGCATACATAAACATTTTGTAAAAATTTCATACATCTATTGTGATAACTTTTGGCTTACACCAAAAAACAAAATCAATTTTTTCAAAAATTGACTTTACGTAAAAATTCCGATTTGTCCTTTAATTTTTTTGTTGTTTTTCCAGACACGTTGGAAAATTATGGGGAATTTTTCACTTTTGACTTTTCCCAAGTATCCATTAGATTCACTTTCCAACAGGAAAAGATGATGATAAAGAAAATCGGAGCACTTTTACTGCCCTCAAACGTGACACAAAAAAAGAAACCTTTTTATTAAAATTATTACTGTTGTAATTAAATCATTATATTAAGTAGGTACTTAACGTGCGTTTAATATTCTGTCATAGTTTTTCTATTTTTATTTTTAAGTAATATATGATTTGCATAATATATTATAATGTATTAATATTATACGTAAAAATCAATCTATTATGTGTTATCAAAATGTCTTGATTTAATTGGTAATTCTAAATTCAAATTTTAATTAATAAGTAGTATTAGCTTAGGAAATATTATAATTATATGTATTATTTGTGTATTAAATATTTTATAATAAATTAGGTAAGTAACAAATTAAATTTATTTAATCTTTATAAGGTTATTTGTTAATTCAATTTGTGAAAGTTTAAATATTTTTATCAACAATTAAAATGAATAGTAAAATAAAAATTAAGTATTAGGTATTTTGTAACATGTAACAAAAAAAATATATATTTACATTATATAATATCTGTAGACTGCATTATAAGCAAGTTATGTTGATTGCTGTTATGCCTATCGACATTTTCGTAAAAGTAATATATGTGTGCCTACATAGCCTTTGCTCAGGACTAATAAATAAGATATCAAACTATCAATGCTCTTATTAAACTTCAATCACTTATAGTAATTTTTCTGTAGATAATTATATAAATGTAATCAATGGTAATGTTATAATAGGATCCAAAGCAGAATCCGGACCTGGGGACCTCCTAGGACTTAACCCAAAGTTTGACTAGGTTCAAAATTTCAATAAATCGTCAAGATTTTAGAAAATTATTTCATTTCTATAAATTTGATAACAACGGAAGGTAGGTGTGTTGTTAATAAATTTCATAATCCAACAGAATTATTTTTCTATAAATAGTGACACGGTCGAACACGTTTGTTATTGTTATTATATATGATAATATAATAATATTACACTATATTATTTGTTTTAATATTGTGTTGAACAAAACATAAATTTTAGTGAGCCCTGACACTAATGTTTTTATGATTTGTGTATTTGTAATTTGTATGCATCAACCACGAACGTGCCACCATACACGTACAATAGGACTACACTAGTACACTAATGCCCATCTAACGGCAGTATCCAGAACTATTTTTACAGCTAGCGCCGATTTAACGAATATATCCATAACACGTAATGTTATTCACAACTAACGCGGCGACTAAAGAGCTGCGTAACGGCATTATCCATTAGAGCGTAACGTAAAATGCCGCCAGTGAGCTATCTATACTATCTTTAGTCAATGCTATTGGTTAAATAGGAATATCAAAAAGCATATCATAGTCGGTATATAGGCTGACAGAGACCGAGGATAAAATATCTCAACTCACAATTGTTTTTTGTGTAGAAATATACAATTATATATCATTGAAATCATATTTAACACACACCCATTACAGTAACGATTTCATCACATACGTACAGCAGATCAGTATCCACTTTCCTGTCTTTTGAAATTTGAATAGGTATTAAGAATTTCAAAATGTTAATAATATTGAACTAAAAAATTAATTTTAAAATGTACTAAAAAACTTTTTAAGTAAATTTCATGACGAATTTAAGTATTATGTATTCATAAACTATATCAGATATTTATGAATATACGATAATTAATAAAATTTATTTGGTAAAAGATTTATACTTTTAGAAAAAAATGACAAATTAATTAATATTTGTGAAGCACGTTATTGATATGCACATTCGTGTTCGCTTTGTAAGGTATTTATTTTATAAAACAGTTAAACATATTAATAATTATTACAGTAAATCATATATTTTGAATTCTATGAACTATCAATTGGTCCAAGGTTTTATACATAGTTGTGTGAAAATATGATTTTCTATTTTTACTGTACTATCTTTTAACATTTTTTGCATAGAAAAATGAACCAAGAGTTTACCTGATACATAGAATACCATATTATTATGTATTATTCTCTTATTAATGAACTAAAATCTTTGAAATCTATACATTTTTTTTCATTGATTTTTCTAATATTTTTTTGTTTCTTTGAATCCCTTTATCACGTACATTTATTATTTTTATTTTTAATTTATAATATAAATTAAATGCGTATTTAGCTTACACATAAAATTACTTAAACAAATAAACAATTTCTAAAAAACAAAATATTTTAAGTAGGTAATATCAATGCAGACTTACATGGTATACCTCCCCGACGAAAGTTGAAGAATGGCTAACTTTTTAGCATTTTATTTTATACCGTATATTAGCTATTACACTCTATAAACATAGGGTGAGGTACTCGTTATCTTCCAAAGAACAATAATCTGGAATTGTTGGATTTTGTTGGTGTTAGAAATTTTTTCAGTGCCCCATAGTTAAAGATCACAAGTCCATAGTGGTTTATGTAATTATTTATATATAAGAACTTAAACTTTTAATGTGATTTGTTTATTGTTAAAAGTAATATCCTTAACTGGCGAAGACGTGCGTTTAAGACAAATTTCTTGATACGAATATGGCTATTCTAAGTGAGACACTTATCCAAGTTGAGTCCTAGGTATCTAACTGTGTCAGATGTGGGAATAAGAGTGTTATGTAGATAGACATTAGGGGAAATGGAGTGGCACAAGGTGAATGTTGTATGTACAGATTGATTAGGATTAAACTTAATGCGCCATTTTGTGTACCATTCAAACATTAAGTTAAGATGAGTTTGTAGATTATCGGAGGCAGTAAGAGAATTTTTGTCAATTGATATGATGGCTTTATCATCTGCGTAGTCGGCTACAACAGTATTTTGAGAGGTAGGCTGGTCTGAGATATATATATATTAAAAAAAGGGTGAAAGGATTCCACCCCGAGGAACTCCAGTGAAAATTTTATAGATTTTTGATACTAAGAATTTAAAACAGATTTGGAAATGACAGTCCTTATTTAAATAAGATTTAAGTAATATAAATAAACATAGGGAGACGATTTTTTTAATTTTGAAAAGTAATCCTTCATACCAAACTCTATCAAACGCTTGACTAATATCGAGAAAAACGCAAGTACAAGTACACAAGTACTTTTTTCTAATAAAAACGAGATTGCGTCAACTAACCTATGTACCTGGTGTATTGTGCTATGCGCTGAACGAAAACCAAATTGTGAGTATGGTAGGATCTTGTTCATGGAGATGTAAGGTAAAAGTCTTTTAAGTATTAGTCTTTCTAAAAGTTTAGCTAGAAAAGGTAAAAGGCTTATTGGTCTGTACAAAGAAGTCAGATCGAATGGTTTATTAAGTTTAGGAAGTAAGACTATGTTTGAAAATGTCTATAGAAATGGGAAGTATGAGACCTATAAGACTGCATTAAATAAATAAGTAAGGAATAGGATAGATTTTTTGGAAGATATCTAACGACTTCCGCGGTAATTAAGTCAAAGCCTACTAATTTTTTGATAGAATATTTTTGTATAGTAGTTTTGATTTCATTAGGTGTAAAACATTTTTCAGGGAGGTAAGAAGTAATGAAGAATCTAGATACTGGGTTACAATAGAGGTGATATCTGGGTCATTTATGTCAAGATGAAACCTAAATACTTCGAATAGATGTTGACGAAAAACCTTGACTTTGTCCTCATCAGTTATAGCAATAGAAGTATCACTTTTGGTTAATGGTGGGGAACTAGTCTTATATTGTAAGAGTTTATTAATTTCTCTCCAAAGACTGCCGCCAGAAGTGATTAGGCTAAATAATTTTGTTCGAAGATTTCTGATTTATACTTTAAATGAAATTTTTTAAGCGAATTTGTCAGTTTATTGTATAGAACTCTATGGGAAGGTTAATAAGTTATCGAGAGGTTTGGTATCGTACCCTATTTCTCCTTTTATCAGTAATCAGTGAGCGTAGATGTAACGATAGTTGTAGATTCTTAGGGGTAGTTGAAACTGACTTAGATTGAGATTCCCAGGCAGCTGTTGGATGATTATATACAATTAATCATAAAACTTTGTTACTTAACCGAACATACTTTTTTTTCTTATGTCATTATGTATAGTTGGGTATACTAAAAACGATGGTGAAGTCAGAATTTGTCGCTCGGACTTCGTTTCTATGTTCTAGACATTTTAATTTTATCATTTTACATTTATCGCGGTAATAATTACGTCTATAGTCGATGCATATTATTTACTGACTGTCGATAAATGATAATTGATAACACGATTTTCACAAATCGCAAATCATATAATTTTTATAGAAATGTTGAACACCGAAGCCTCGTTTTAATTATTAGTTTTTTTAAAATTGCATCTTTTGGAGTAACAATAACAAACAATTTTTGTAACTTCTTACAACCAAAATAACATATTGTTTGATATTATAAATAAGATAAATATTAAAAAAACAAACTAGATGAAAAAAACCACGATATTATTATTGAAGAAATTCATAAAGTATATTTAAATATAGTGCATTTTATATGTAAAATATATAATCGTCTTCCCATACATATTCATACATTTATTTAGAATTGTACACATTATTCAATTTTAAAACAATATTTGGCGGGATTTTATTTCGTCAGTATTTAACGTTTCTTTTTAACCTCAAAAATATCTAACCAGCAACGCTTTTACATAAAGTAGAAACAATTATTGATAATATTTCTTAATATTTCTACGTGCACACTACGCACTCTAGTTTGGCGTTTGGAAGTCAGTACTCGTTAGTTTACTTCTCAACGGACGACGCTCTAAAACATCGAATGTTATCACTCTATCAGTGTATAAGTGTATTATAATTTTTAATATTACATTTTTCAGCATTGTAGTACCGTACTACAGTTTTGCTCTTTGTTTGAATCACACAAACGTTAGTTACCTGTTATTATATTATAACATTATATTCCGTTCATCTTCAAATCAGTTTAACATCAACAGTTGTTACCTAGTTAACCGAGACTAGCTTATTGACGTGTCAACTTGAAACCATTTTATCAGAGATCGTCGGTCATTGTTGAATCCAAAGCCATGAATAATAACTCGATGGAAGTAAGTACCTTCCCATATTATATTATTGTTATAATATACTAAAACCAGATGAGCATAGGCATCGTATATGCATTAAAGTGCTAAGATGGCTATTGAAGAAGATTATCTTAAAAATGTTAAATCATATAGGTATATCTAAGGTTCTATAATGTTATGAAATCTTTAAAATATAAAAATAAATGAATAACTTGCCTATATTTAGTTTTTAAATCTAAAACTATTGCAGTAACTACAGCAAATTCTTAAGGTTCTATCGTATTGTCATCGTAAGTAGGTTATTCTGAATAACCGTGTCTTCACTGTTTATAATATTTTTGTTATTCACCAAATTAAATAATATTGTTTAAGTTAAATTATTTCACTAGTTATTACTGTTGTGTCCCAGCGTACTGACGACCTTTGTGATAGATTAAGGAGTTTTTGGTTGTGGTAATGAATAATTATTAAACTACTGTACTGTTTGAAATGAGTTGTTTTATTATATCAGAAATTATACTGGCATGAAGGTGTTTTCTGTAGCTTGAGAATATCATGTCTGAATCGGAGCTGTTTCAGGCTTCCTTATATATGGGCTACCTCTATTTGGTACCTATGTCATTCTAGCAAGATAGTGTTGACCCCAATTATTATCGTATGTGTGAGTACTAATTCCAGGAAATGGCATCATCCTACACTTTGTTGTTCATGTGCAGACCACTGACCAGGTTGTATATTAATTAATATAATATAATATAAACCACTTACAATGATATATGTTTTAATATAATTTAACAATATTTAAATTAGAAATCCCAGATATTTAGATATTTTCTCAAAATCACCAGTCAATCGATGCCACCTTCTCTTGATAAATTTAGTATTCATTATTTGAATATTATTGGCTCATTGCTGGCTGGTCATACTCTAATGTAACCTTGAGTATGTTTCTACTATTAATTAACACTCGCACATCTTAGGTACACAATTTCTCTTGTCCTATTCCCAAAATGTTTGACAGAGTTTACTAATTACCTATCAAATGGATTGTGCCAAACCACACAGTTCCCCTTACCCTCGAAGTCATTGCTGATTCATTAAAATAATATGAGTTATGTATCGTCAAGTACATAGCATTACTCATTAGTAACCGCTGAACACACCATGAAGTAGTTGAATATTTTCAACTATCTATTTAGTATATTGTGATGAAGGGTTACAAGCGTATGGATTAAGATCTCCACACACTGCAGCGATGGCAATAAAATTCTATTGTCTTGGTGGTGCTGCCGCGGTGGTAGTTAATTGTATCTTACTGCATTTTACTGATACCGCTATAGTGTGTGAGGACCTTTACTAGAGTGAAAATTGTTTTATATAGGTACAAATACATAATGCATTATTCAAATTTTTATAATGCATAGATATTTAAAAAAAATTTACTAAATAATTTTTAGATAAATCTATTATTAATTGTATGATAAAATATTAATTACTTTTTTAAAAATTCTATCAAAAAAGCTAAAGCCCAAAAGGTATTATTTTCTTTAAATTATTGCAGCTAAATACTGATATGAATTCTAATTGCACCACTGATATGATGATTAATACCAATAGGAATTGTCATACAAAATATAGAATTTGAAATCATAACTATAAAAATATGTACAATAGATACCTTAATTACGCTCATCTGTTCAGCTGTCAAACATAACAACAATGCAGTATTCAAAATATAATTATTGCAGGTTAATATATTTTAATTTAAATCAATGATATTATCTTAGTTTGTCGATATATTTGATGTAGAAGTAAGGAGATACATTATGCAGCTGTCAGGGCAGATAAGATTTTTCCAACCAGTTCAGAATGCTCCAAAATCGATTCTTATAACCATTTTTCATAAATTTATAGCATTTTTTTTTTGCATTCAAAATGTATACAATTCATAGGCAAGCACACGGGTATGGCTAATTGGGCTATAACCTCACCTAAACCTATCTTTTTGTACATGGGGTTGGTATTGGGCATATTGTGACATATTCAGTGAGGCTCAAGGGATAAAGCCTACCTGAAATTTTTATAAATCTTAAATTTTTTTAAGTTTTAACTATAATGATTAAATTCATTATTATATTAAAACTAATGAACCAATAGAGATTTTATGCTGTTTTGCGATGAAATTTCTATAATTTCTTTGAGGTGTTAAGGTTGGGTGGCCACTGCAGGTCAGATCAAATTTAACCATATCTGAATCAAGTCTGCACACATCTATGATACAATTATATATAATTTTCATAAATTTTACATACAAACTGCATGTTTTCAATCATGTCTCTAACTTCAAATTTGATTAGAATTTAAGGGATTTTTAAAAATAAAAAATAAACATAATATGATAATATACATTTTCAAGTAAAAATTTACCCCAGTCATACTTAACATGCATGCAAAATTGTTATTGTGTTTCTATCATTCAGTACCTTCTGATAACATAACTGACTATAAATAAATTTAAAATAATTGTTGTGGATCATTAATATAAATGCTGAATATGCAACAATAATAATATTATATTTTGTATTACCATTGGTTAAACAATATATTTTTACAGGTTTTTATACTAAGTAAATTGTTACCCACGTGAGTAAAAGTAGCATCAAAAACTAGCTAATGATCAAGGATTAAACCATTATTAGTTTTAAATAAAGTTGTATAATTATCTATAACATTATTCTTATTATTTTTATTCCTTAATTCTTAACTTGGGTCTTATATTTTTCCTTTAGGTTTATAAAAATAATATTAATCAGCTTGTCAAGTTTCATAAATACCTTGTTGGAAAAACTGTCTTGTCTTAAGATTTTTTCTAGCTTGTCTACATAATTCCAAACATTTTTATAATTTCTGGTGGTTTAGATATATTATTTTTTCCTGGATTACACTGTTAACTTATCAATAATCTTCTATATTTTTTATTCATTTTAATAAATTCAGGAATACCTATACTTTTAGTTTGATATTTACATTTTTTAATATAATTCATTTAATTATAATAATTTTAATGTTGTAAAATATTATATTTACTACTAATTTTCAAATATTTTCTCTAGTTATATTATTAACAACATAATAAAAAAAACTCTACCAGAAATCAAACAAATATAACAAATTGTATTACTAGGTAAAGATCTTCATTAATAATTGAATCTCAATCATTAGATCTCTATATACTTTACTGTATATTTTTTTTATAATTCAAGAGGATGTTATTAGAAATACCATATTTTTCTTTTTTAGAATCCTTATTTACTAATTTTTCTAAATATCATTTTTTTTATTTCAAACCAAATATTTTTTAAATTACAATGATTTAACTGTATAGGATCCTTTAGTTGATAATCTAGTTAATTTGTTTCAAAAGATACAATTTTAATTCCTGTCATATCATTGACATAATTGTTGATTTAGAATGAGTATTAAAATAATAATAACAATCTTTAATAATTTATAAGTTTTACTACCAGTAATGAAAATGATGCTCATTTATTTCATCTATTCTGTGTTATTACCAATGTTTAATGTATCTATTCATTAAAATACACTTGTTATGAGGGTGCATCTAATACAACGAGAAAATAATTATATTAATAAAGATAAGGAAAAAGATTATAACTAGCATCATATAGTACATATTCAACCAATATTCTATTTACATATAAATAAGTGCACATATAAAATATAAAGTTCATACTAAATATGATTTTACTAATACAATGAAATTATACTTAATATGCTTGCACAATATTTATACTTATTCAAGTTTATTTTTCTTATTTCATTGTTCTTTTATAATGCTTAGTACCTATTGATTTTTTGATTTGAATTTTTTTCCTATTTCTTTTTTAGATTAATATTGTATGGGTTATGTTTATTTTTAATAATACTAAGCATTTGCTAAGGTAACTAACAAAAAGTTAAGTATATTATAATCATTAATTAATTAAATAAAAAGTCTCACATTGGTACAATGATAATGTTTTAATGATATATAGTATGCTTAATGCTTATATACCTATTCATTTATTTTTTACACATAGATGTATTTGATTGATATAATTTTTGTAATGAAGACTAGCATTATCCAAGAGGTCCTGTACCACAAATACTATTTATATTATCCACAGATATACAATATACATAAAATTTCATTTGGGGGGCTATTGAAATTTTTGGGGGCTTAGCCCTAGAAAGCCTCTCTCACCCAATATTCACCAATGATAATACAATATTGAGATCTACTTATTAATTTGTTTTTAACATTCTTACCTATAGCTTTGCATTTTTCCTTTATGCAATCAGATTTAATAGATCATGATAATTCAGATTTAGCTTATCTTAACTATATAATTGTAGATGGTTGCTATTTTTAGATTTGTGTTGTATTAATAAAAATAATGAATTCATCCATTTTTGTGTTCCATTCATGTTTTTTAATTAAAGTTGTAGATAATTCTAACAATAAAACAAGATGTCTATTTATTAACATTAAACATAAGTAAAGTATAATTTGTACTAGTTGTATGTCAGTGGCATAAACATGCTCTAGAATCTACAACTATGGTACATCTGAATATGCTATCATCCTAGGTCCTTTTTTATGTGATCTCCTCATTCCACTTTCGTAAACCGGCATTTTGTGGATCTAGAAAACGTCCTTGTTGTTGTATTTAAAGGAGAAATCATTTAGGCAGCCGTTGTTGCACTTTTAGTGCAATTCTAAGAATTTCAAAGGTTAATGCATTCAATACATGTTGTTATTTAACCCTGAGCTGTCATTCTTATATAGGTATATACTATATAATATAATATACTAGCTTACCCGGCAAACGTTGTTTTGCCATATAAATTATATCTAATGAATATTTTGGTATTCAAATAAAAAATAATTAAATTATTGTAAGTGTGTGAGAATGTCGCATCTGGTATATGACTGAGAGATGAATGGAGCACTGTAAAAGATGATGGCCATCAATAACAAAACACCAAATATTAATTTTTTTGAATCCATTGTATTTTTTTCATCTTAAATATTAAAAAATATTTATGGTGAGCCACCCTTTACACCTAGGGGTATGAAAAATAGTTTACATCACTCTCTGAGACCTACTTAATATACACAAAAGATTTCATGAAAATTGGTCCAGCCATTTCGGAGGAGTTTGATAACAAACATTGTGACATGAGATTTTTATATATTAGATTATACAAGTTTGGCTTCTAGGAGTTTGTAACCCATAACACATTGATAATTATTATGTTTTTTGCTATTTATAGTTTGTTGAGTGCATTGTTGCTATATCTGTGCCAGTAACAAATGTGTCAAATGCTTCCTTTGTGAATTGGTCTCTGGATTCTTAAAAACTCCTCACAATTATTTCACCAAAAAGTCCTCCAAATTATACTCCTATCATCAAAAGTAATTTAATATTTTTATTACATTGTGACATTTTAAACTATACCTATGAAGGTATAATTATCATGAGATTTGTGTCTGGTAATCCATATTCCTATGTACTTATTTAATATTTGTATAATAATATCATATTAAATTATTATTATCAAGTATGAATATTTAAAAATATTAAACATCAATCTATAATTTCATATGCATATTTTTCAAACACTGAGGAATTGGGACCGATTTATGTAAAATATAATAAACTATTATAAAATGATTGCTTCTAATTTTAATTAAAGAATGATAAAATAATACATTATTTTTAACATAAAATATTCTTCTATATATAAAACACTTTTTATTTTACTTTGTATAATTTTCAAAATTTTAAACAATAACAATTAACTACCAAATTAAATTTTAAATTTTTTATTGATGTGATTGTTGATAATAATAATTGTGAAATATCTGCAATAAAGAATACAATATTTAAAGATATAGTATTTAAAAGAAGGTAATAAGTTTAAAATTGAAGATACTTTAAAAAGAACTAACCTAATTTTAGTTTTTATGAATATAATTACATTTTTTACTAACTAAATAAAAATATTGATATTTAATAATTGTATAACATAATAATAATAATAATAATAAGATAATATGTCTAGTATACACTTATAGGTACAAAATAATTAGTTGTTTTTTTAAAATTCTTAAATTTTAAAGATTTGAAAAATAGTTTCTAATGAAACTTATTCTAACAGATGTTTTATCATTTCTTCTTCTACAACTAACAGTACATTTCATTCTTCATCTATTTGTTCTTGTATCATAATATTGGAGTCTTTAGGAGGTATTGGTTCCTCTAAATGCTGAAACTAAATTATGCATTACAGCAGTAACTACTATTATTGTTCTGGCGTTGTTCTTATACCAAGTGATAATATTAGGAATCTTCTCTTCCATACTCCAAACAAATGTTCTAATGTGTTTCGAGTTCTTATTCGGGACTCGTTGTATCATAATTTAGAACTTATCTTTGAGGAGGTTGATGGAACTAATATAGATGACATTCATCCTCCATCACCTAATAAAATATTATCTCCACTTTTATTTGCTTCAAATTTAAAATGTAACTTTGTGTTGTGTGTTAAACGAGGCCATCTTGTAATTATATCAAGAATCTCAAGTTAAAGTCCTTCAACTACTTGGACATTTAATGAAACATAACTCTTTATATTTCTATACACTTCTATATTACCATCTAAAAATACAAGTATAAGTAAGTTTTTTAATTTAATTTTAAAATAAATAATGGATGAAGTAGTTCAGTAAATTACTGTATGATTATAGTTTGACATGAGTACAATCAATAACATCTATAATTTGTGAAAATAATGCAATATTGTAAAATGTTTAGTTTCCTGAATATTATAATCAGTGGCATATTTATTTTGTTGTGGTTGTGAGGGAGGAGGAGGAGGGGGTCCCAGAGAATGTTTGAAGACTTTAAATTTTAAACAAGTTAATAATTTAACTATAGTTGGTTTGTTTTGTAAATTATTTTGATGAATAAATATATTTTAACATTGAATTGAAATACCTATTTGTTCGATTTAATAAATTTATTTTTGTATAATACTATTTATAAACTTCTAATAAAACCACTGTTCGATAACATTGGTTTTTTCGACTATGCAAGTCGAGATAATACGGGCTATTGTAGTATTCGTAAAAAAAGTTTATCCAATATAAAAATTCTGGCCAGTGAGAGAACGCAAAACGATGGCGTCCAAAACACATAGTTTGCGCATGCTCTTCTCATCAACACAACATAGTGCGCTCTCATCTGGTGACGGACGTCGTCGACGACTGCCACTAGGCAGAACACGCAATGGTCGCCAACGGTTCACTTATTGGAGGAAATTAGACCTCGGAACTACGGAGCGTTGTCATTTTGAATGCTCGAACGACATGTGTTCTCTCACCGGTCGAAGTATATTAATTTTTGAGACCGTTAACCATAGTCGGAAATTCATAAAATTTCAAGAGAGACTAATAGTTTTAACATCAATGTGAGTGGGAGCGCTTTGATTCCTCACAACTTTAAAGCTCTCGACTTTGAAGGGAGGCTAAGCTCCTGTAAGACCTTCCCATTTCCGCCTATGCGGCGTTCACCATTCAATGTTCATTATTATTACTTTTATTATTTATTCTATCCACTGTCTTTTTTGATTATGGTCTCGATATGGAAATACGATATGGTCTCGCATTTGTACTATGCTCTGTCCATCAAGAGAACACATCTAAGCGGCGACCGAAACTCATCTTTTTTCTCGCATCCCCACCAGCCCAAGCGCCATCTGTCGTATGGGGTCGTATTCTATCGTCGTCGTTGTCACCGTGGAATTCACCGTATGATGGGGGAAATAAACCTCGAGACGACGGAGCACGTCATTTAAATGGGCGAACAAGTTACGCTCTTTCGCTGGACGTAGTATAGGTCAAAGTTTATAATTTATGTACTTATAAGTTAACGGAAGATTAGGTTAACAAAAAGAAATGTGTAATTAATAATAATAAAAATTTAAAAAAAGATAGTTCTTAGGTTATTTTGACGAGTCTTAAATTTCAACTTTTTAGCGAAGCAACAGCACAGAATAGAACAACAAAGAGGCAACAGCCTCTTACGTTTTAAAAACACTCATCGCGTCGAAAATTGTCATTAACAAACAATATGCAAGAAAAATTGGCAGTCAAAACATCATTGATATTTTCGTCATAATCGACGTAATCTTATCTTTATCGACCCACTTCGAGTATATACTACTTCATATATTAGTATAAGAGCGTTTTTCTGTCGTCGTTTTGTCATTATTTTTTAATAAAGATTAAAATAGGTGTCCATTATGATTATCCATATAATTTTTCTTCTCAACTTGTGTATATCTTTTTTGATTTTATAATGTTTTATCATAATGATATCCATTATTGATAACTCCCCTTTAATTAATTAATGTTTGCTTAACCTATTTATAAATTAAGAAATTTGATCAATTTTCATTGAAAATTCAATTACTTTCAAAGCTTTTTCAAAAATATTTTCTGAATTTTTATTTTTATATTTATGTACTTTTTATGAATTTTTAGTTACTAAATATATATATAACTGAGCTAGAATGGGCCATAGAAAATATTTTTCATATTTTTTATTTTGAACTTTTATAATTGCTTTTTATCATCTGAAATGTTTATAGTTTTAATATAAGAATTTGCTTTTAAAGCTGAGTAAGAGGATTAGATTTATTTATAGTAATTCTAAGACTATCGATCTATTTTAAAACCCATTGAGCTCCTTCTAAATTATCATTCATACGGTTATGTTCTTTTAGTATTTTGTTATTAATTGTTTGATATATTATATCATCCATATTAGATTTTGAATGAAATTCATAATTTTTTGTTTGTGAATGCTTACATGCTATGTCAATTATATCTATGTTACCAACTCTTTTATAGGTCCTAGTAATACAAAAGTGAATTTTAATCATGCTATGCATTTTTAGCCACTTTGATAAGACTAAGAGTAAGATTTCTTATATTTTATATAAAATTATAGAATGTGTTAATTCTTAAATTCTATTTATATTTTAAATCTCAAATTGTATATGTCTAAAGTTTCTTCAATTCTTACAAACTTGGGTTTAATTTTATTACTAATTTGTTAAGTATTGGATGGTTCTATAATATCTTCATGAAATTTAAATGGAGATCTATTCAGCCAATCAATTATTTCTCCATCAGTTCAAAAACAAATTCTAATCTAAAATCTTTGTATCTTTATTTTTACCTTAATTTTTGATAACATTTATTAATATTTGATTTTTACTATCAATTTTATATTTATGAAATGTTTTTTTTATTTATTGAAATTATCTTTTAGTTACAAAATTCTTTATTTAATATTAATTTAAAATATTCTCTTTATTCATATTACCTAATCTTTTTTTTGTGAAAATTTAATATTAAATGTTTTTTATAGTGTCTGAAATATATTTCTCTACCACATTCACATAGTTTATAATCATTATTAATTTTAGTTTTCATACATGATTTGCACAACCATTGATGTTTACTAAATTCATTAGTTTTTTAAACTCTTGGTATTTGGTACATAGATAAACTTCTCCATCTATTAAAGTTGGAATTAATCGTTTGTCACACATCTTCACATAAAAAGGGTTATAATTTTATTATTTCAATTCATTTTTTTTTTTTTTTGTATTTATAGACAAATATTTTATTTACTAAAATAAATTAAAAAAAAAAAAATTATGTAATTCATTGATTAAATTATAAAAGTATTGATAACACCTAATTTACTGTTTTTTGTTCATAAATATGATAATAAAAAACTCGTTTTGATGAACATACATAATGGGTTTAAATTGTCTGATGTGACAGACTTTGGAAATATAAGACAAATATAATAGAATTTAATAAAATATTTGGATAGTTATAATTTAGAATATGTATAATTTGATTTATAATAAATGGAAACTTATTTAGAAAAAAATATGCTAACCTGTAAAAAATTTATAATTATTATTAAAAAATCAGTGTTTGTTTGCTTACGTTAAAATTATTTCTAAATATGCTGAATACTAATTGAGTTTAAATTATCATGTGGTATGGTCTGCATTATCCCCTTCAGTCTAACTTAGTCTTGTTTCTAAGTTAACGCAGTCATAAATCTAAAAAATTTTAACAGGGTGCACAAAAAAAAAATTAGTTATACCTTTCTAATTTATATTTAATTTATTAGTGCTAACTTTTTTCCAAACATTAGTATTTATTAAATATTAACTTAAAAATAATATTAATTTCTTACATATATTGTAACTTTATTATGAAAAATATAGCGAATGCGCTAAACTAATTGTTCACTAGTACTTATATTGGTTATTACTTGTTTCATCAACAAGTATTGAGAAATAT
Source organism: Pentalonia nigronervosa (assembly GCA_014851325.1). Classification (NCBI taxonomy): domain Eukaryota; kingdom Metazoa; phylum Arthropoda; class Insecta; order Hemiptera; family Aphididae; genus Pentalonia; species Pentalonia nigronervosa. Next base: position 46,990 of record JACXSJ010001757.1, on the reverse strand, counting down.
TTAAATTCTTTAATAGCATTTAAATTTTATAGAAAATTATTCTAACACTGCAATTGATCAAATCGATCTGTGTTTTTTACCAATTAAACTAGCATTTTTTGGAAAATTTTGAAAATGTTTTTTTTAAAATATCATCACCTGTAAATCTATACAAAATTTCTAAAGGTCTCTAAAATTTTCTTCGTTGTTTACACTATTTGGAATCAAATCACGATAACCATGTAACAGAAAGTTTTGACGACCACAAAGAAAAATTGTATTAACTATTGGGACAAGTTTTTTCGATTTTCTTCTATTTGCTTTTGAAAATTTAAATTAAATTTAACAACTACAGACTTTTCAGCAGATTCCACAACATTTTTAAAGTCATCCGATTCGATAATTGAAAATTTATGATAATCGTAATTTGAATATATTTGAAACACTTTAAAGCTTTTTTGTTCTTATTTAATAGCTTGGTATATAATTTACCTTAATTTTCTAAATTTTCCTCACTACATATGTAAAATAACAAAAAATACACACAAGTTCTAACATAAACTTTTTCGTGTTTTTAGCTACTAAGATAACCACGGATAATCGTTAAGCCGTTTTGATTGAAATTTTCTTAAATCTTTATCTTTAAGAATGTTATATAAAATATCTGGTTTCCGTATTTTTGTTAATACAAGACATTTTTTATCATCATTTAATTTTGAACTTTGACTGTCAATTAAGTTACCTATCAATGTCTAATACATCGGTAAATATATTTTTTGTAGAATCTTTAGAATTATTACTATCAAGTACAGTTGCTAAAATATTATTTCTATATAGTACTTACGTTTTCTTTATTATTTACTTTAGATCGACCTTGCAATTCATCTGAGCATATTTTTTTTGCAAAATATATGATAGGAGGTGCCTGAACATCCTAGCACTCTACATTCGCTTCCGAGTTGACGACCTGACTTATACATTGTTCCTATATACTTACCTTTTGATTCTACCAAATATCCTATTAGTAAAGTACTAAGTCTGCCAAAAAATATCTATGCTGTACAGACAGTTGTAAAAAGTATGAGGAGTAAGGTAGCTAGACATCTGATGTTTATATAGCACAGACATTTTACATTATTTTTCAAAGAATCTGACACTTATGAAAAAACTCACGCAGCACATGCCAGAATAGATATAAATATACTACATCATTTTAAACAAAATAAATTAAATTTTAAAACAAATAAATTATAAAAATAATAAAATAAATAATTATGAATATATTAAAAATTATAGATATGGGTTTTAATAAATTAATAATAAATCCAAATTCTCAGTGTTTTATGCTTACAAAGCCCAGTTATAAATTTTTCATTTGATATTAAAATATAGAGACATAATTGTATACATTTTGTACGCAAAAAAATTGTTGTAAATTGATAAAAAAAAATGGTTATTATAGTGAGTTTTGAAGTATTTTGAACTGGTTGGAAAAAATCTATCTGTGGCTGATAGCTACATAATGTATCTACTGAAGTGGATAAATACTGATAATTTTTTCTAAAGGATGGTCTTATCAAAAATATTTAATAGTGTTAGTATTATGGTAGATATATTTGGATTATTATTTGACATAGACGCTATACAGAAATGGATAATCTTCTTAATAACTAGGGTACGGATTTAAATGCTCTAAGAACAAAATAAATGCCATACAAAAATATAATTTAATGCACTTATAAAAAAAAATGATTAAAAATGCTTTAAAAAATTGCCCTAAAAATTATTTATAATAAAATTTTATCATTTAAAATAATCAATAAATTAATTATACAGGATACAAAGACTACAAAAGTCACTCTGGAATCAGTTATAGATGAGATTATACGCAACAATGCAAATAGTGCAATACAACTACATAATGTTTATCTAGTACAATCTGTAAAACCATAATACATTTTAAAAGTAGAAATATGAATTTTAGGAAGAAATCAAATTTTCTGATAACATTATGAAAAGTATGTGAAAATAAGAAAAAATGTCTTAAAATCCTTAAAATACATAACATGAAAAATAAAAGTTTAATTTTTTAATTCTTTGATTTATGAAACAAATTTTGTGCCTGAAAAGTAAGACATTCAGTAAAAAAATTAATTTGCATTAAAATTCACACCCTAATCATAACTATTCAAATTTTTTTCTATAAAATTAAAAATATATAATCGTTAAATATAGGTGCAATTATTAGAAACGTAAAATAATAATCTATATATTATCTATGTTTATCTGTCTGTATGTCTGTTTTCTTATTAGTTAGAGACTCAAAAAAAACTTTACTGTTTTCATTAAAAATTATAATATCAATAGATTCTTTGAGACTTGATGGGTACTTACAGCTTATTTTTTAACCTTTATAGATAGCTAAATGGTAGTTCATACATTAATTTAGTTTTTGACAAACAAAAAAAAAATTTATTTCTTCATAGGATTTTCTTTGGTTACATATTATATTACTATAATTATGATAAGTAGAAATATTTCATTATACATTTTTTCAAATATATTTATAAAATAAATTTTTGGCACGGGTAATGTTAAGTGGGACATCTACTGTAGAATATAATACATAATAGTTGATATGCATAGTTATTTTGTTTTTATTAAATAAATTATCAATATGCATATAAGTTACGTATTGATATAAATTTAAATTTCTGTTATATTACTTTTATGGCTATTTGCTATGATTGTAAAATACAAATTACAATACTTATATTAAACTCAAAATTATATTACTACTAAATTCATAAATCATGCCTCCTACATTATTTAAACAAAATAATTTTACAAGTTTTATAATAATTGTAAATTACTTATATTTAATAGATTTTGTTGAAGGTAAAATTTTATTTTTTTCAGACAAAGGAGACTATACTTTATTTTGTATATATTTTTTGACATGTTGCATTTGAAACAGTAGTTCAATTTAAATAGTAACACATATTTATTGTAACTCATTTATTGCCTTTTTAAGAATAACACTTAAATTATAAAGACTATTAAAACTATTGTATTGTTATTTATTTGTTAATAATTATATAATATACATTTATAAACAAATAAAAAATAACAATAATCATTAAATATAAATGGTAATACACACTATATTTTAGAGAAATGAAATATTAATATGAAACAAATGTGACCATCTAGTTATGAGTTATGACTCCATTAATAATTATTTCAGAATTAATAAACAAAAATGGTGGATAGCAGTTAGATAACCACTCTGCTGTTCAGTAAGAGTTGAGATTGATCTTATCATAGAATAGATTACTCACTGTAATGGATGTTAAACTTGAATTCAATAATTAATAAATCATTAGTTACAAAAAATAATTCTAGGCAGAAACGGTCTGTCAACCTCTTTTTACATAAATATATTGGTATAAATTATTATAGAAAATTATTTTAATATTTATAAAAATATGATACAAATAGGCAATAACATTAAATAAATCTAAATGGTTTATAAAATATAATAAAATACACAAATTTTAATTCCCCATGAATAATGTTTTTGAAGTACTACAAAATAACTATTATTGTTATTTTTTATTTGAATATGTAACTTTAACCAAATTTGAACTTCAAAAGTCTACAAAAAAAAATTGCGTATACTTATTTTATAGGTTTTTTGTCCCAATATAAAAAATGTATAAGGAATAACAAAAAAAAAAATTAAAAATGTCGAATGGCTACACAGTTATTATAAATAATTTGCATTTTCTACTATAAGCCATGTATGTGTAAACAAAATAAAAACAAATATTATAAAATTAATACATTCATTATTCTACTCCAACTCTAATATTTGGGATACATTTAATTATTTCATTGAAATATTTCATACACATAAACCAAGGTATCTCTAATCTTCTACTCCTAAATATTTAACTTATTAAAATTAATTTAATTCTTATTAAATTGTTTCATATCTAAATCTGCCTACTAAAATAGATCATACATCGCATAATGCATGTACCCATCTAAATATTGTGGTATTCTTAAAATTGTAAACTTAATTATTAGTTAGTGTTTGATACTAATTATTTTATGTAAAATTATTATTAATTAATTAGAGAGTGTTTGATACTAATTATTTTATGCAAAATTATTATTAATTAATTAGTTAGTGTTTAATACTAATTGTTTTATGTCAAATTATTATTTGGTTTTAGTTCAACGAAAGTTCGATTCATCAAATGGTGTATACATTTGATTTGATTGAACTAAGGACAATTTTAAGGTGCATACCTAACCAAGTAGTACATGGTGACAAGTCAACTTTATGCAACCGTCTTATATACTTGTTAACATCATCTAGTCCACAAAAATTGATTGTTATAACTAAAATTAGAGAAGCCTACCAATCTCAACAAGCACAGCTAAAGTCACAACAAACACAGCTAAAGTCACAAAAACGTGCATTAGTCAATCAATCTTCTACACCACCAATATCAAATTCAGTTGAACCTATTTTTGGAACCATCAATAAAACAATACAGTCACAAAATCCTCCATTAGTCAATCAATCTTCTACACCACCAATACCAAATTCAGTTGAACCTATTTTTGGAACCATCAATGAAACAATACAGTTTTCACTTAATCAACCATTTTTTAAAACAATAAAAACACTTTTACAGCCAATGTACTGCCCGGGTAATACTGCTTGTATTGAATTTGAAGGGCACTATCATATAAACAAAAAGGTTGAAAACTATATTAGCCAAAAAAAAATTAAAATCGAAATAATTTTAAGATTAGAACAATTTGGACTGAAATCATTCAATGGACATTTTCCTCGCAATGTTAATGTTTCTATAAATGATCATAAATGTTTTTTAGGTAACATGCACTTCCCACAAAGCACACAAGGAAATGTCATCATTCCATATCAATTATCTGTACCTATAGAATTAACTAAGTATTCAAATTTAAAAACATATGCAATGAACATATTAAAAGTGTCATGGTCAAATGAACCACATAGTTATGTAGCTGGCGTTTATGTAGTCCAAAAATTAACTTGGGAAAAATTGCTTGAGGAACTTCAAAATAGACCTTTACGTGCTTCTGAAAAAACTAAAACACTTATTAAAGAATCTATGAAAAATGAAACTGATATGGGTGTAGACTCCATGTTTACTACTATTAAGGATCCAATATCCAGACTAAGAATGACCATGCCTGTTCGAGGAGTCGACTGTATACATTTGCAGTGCTTTGATGCCATACACTTCTTACAATTAAATGAAAAAAAACAAACATGGTCATGCCCGTTGTGTAATAAACAAGTTAAATTTGAAAACATGGAAGTTGATGAATTTTTTCTAAATATAGTTCAAAGTCCATTGTTAAGTAAAGAATGTGAAAATATTATTTTATTTAAAAATGCCACATGGACTGAAAGAAAAAACAATTCAAGTACTAACAATAATCAAAGATCGACAAATAATAATGAAATAATTGCATTGTCAGATTCTGATGATAGTAGTTAAAATAACAATGCTAATAAAGAAAAGATATCAAAATTACAATTTTAAAATGTAATCCATATAAAAAATAACAATCAGAACAACATATTGAAGAAACTATAAATCAGATCAACGTGTATGCTGAATAATTTTAACCTTATGAAGGACTCAAAGACCAATACCAAAAACTGCATAGCAAGTATCTTTAGAAGTAGTGTACATAACAAAAATCAAAAAATATAAGTCAAGATGATTTTTAAGTGTTATAATATTAGATTGTACTATGTATTTCAATTATTATTTATCTTAAAGTGTATAATACTATATTAAATAACTTGTTTTAAAAAAAATCAGTTCAACTGGTAAATTATGTTGAATATTTAATCATTTCATCAAAACTAAATATATTGTAAATACTTAATACCTTATTGTTTCATATAATAATAATTATAGTTTTATTCGACTTATTTTAAATATACTAGTTTAATTATATTTTTTATGTTAATTTATCTTTATGCCATATTAAATATAAAAGTACTACATTACAGTTCAATATCAAACATGCTGGTGGCCATAGTAGCTATTGAAATTCTTATCAGAATGCATGTTTAATTATAGTTTTCAATAATGTTAAAAGTAATATGATATAAGTAGTATATGTAGTATAAGTAATAATATGTACCTTCAGAATATTTTAGGTAAAAATATTTTTTATTTTATTAAAATTCAATTTTTTAGTACTTATTTAATTAAATGTATATTTTAAGTATTCTCACAATTATTTTAATTTCTATAATATTATGTTCTATTATTATTTTGCATTATTAAAATAAAATAAAACTTTTCATCCATTCCTATTTGTTAGCATTTTTAAATTTATAAGCTTAAATGTTTTGTTAACCATGCATTACATATCTGCAATTAATAAATAATCTTTACAGGTAGTAACACACAGTCAATTTAGCTAGATGTTTATACATTTTAACAAATTTATTTTAATGTTTTACTTCACATTAAATCAATTATCATTCAAACAAATGGCACTACATTTATGAAGATTAAAAATAAAAATTTGTCATGCAAGTAACTACTGCTGCATTATAGGTGGCCAGGTAACCAAGGTCACCAAAGAATTATTTTAATTTTACAAATGTCTGCATTTTTTTAACTATTATTTTTTAAAGAAGCAAGAAATTTTTTCTTTTGACACCCATCAAAGTAAAAACTAGATTCAATTTGATACCAGAAACTTCCTTCGAAGTTAATGACTGCAGTTTTTATAATTAAAAAGTATGTTCAAACACATACAATTGTTTTTAAATTCTTCATTCTAAGAAATTCAAAATAAATACAAATACAATGCAATTATTTCACGGAATTTCAAAAATGACATCTTAATTTTAAGGTTCTTTAAAATAAAAAAATTTAAATGGATTTTCTAATTAGCCTAGATATTTTATCGAAAAACTCATACACTTATTAAAAGTTAAAATCGGACATTGCGACGTATGTATAATTTACTACTGCTTATTGGTATAAAACGTATGAAAAATACGTGCTGCAATCCCCTAAAAGACTAACTAGGAGTTATGAATGTAAAAACTACGCAAGGCTGACAAAAAAGCATTTGAACGCGTGAACGACGTGTCTTGCTTACTGGCATAAAGTCAGTATCACATTAACACTGAATAAGACGTAATCACAATGAAAGATAGTATGGTTACGCGACAAATCTTAAAAAGTGTCTACCGAAATTAATTTATTTTATTCAGTAAATTAAACAGCTGGAAATCGGAGCACTGGCCACTAACGCTTGCACGTTATAGTGATTATAAATGCGCTGTGAAGTGTATGGAAAATTGTGGTGCTGATATGTCACTATAACTGTCATATGCTAGTACTCCAATTTTCAGCTGTTTAATTTGCTGAATAAAAGAGATTCATTTCGATTGATACATTATTTTGCTCAATATGTGAAACATGGCTCGATGGGCAACCATAATATTATTATCTATAGCCGTGGATATAATGGAATATTATAGTGGTATCGCCTGTTTTGTGAGGGGGGGGGGGGTACAAAGGAGCGGTTCGTAAATGTCTCTACCTCTTCCATCATATCTTACTACATTATCCTTGTGTAATTGGAAATACAAAAATATCAACGCGCCTGATAGTTTTAATTTAAAAACTTTTATCTCTAACCACAGAAGTAATGCAAAAAACAATGTTGTAAATACTTAACATGTGACGGACAATTAAATAAATAATAATCTGATAAATTCAAAATTGAATTTCAATTACTGTAACATATCTATTTGATTAAACTTTTTAAAATAATAGTTTATAAAATTAAACTACAATAGCCTTCAAAACGATTCGATTCATTCAAAACAGAATAATAATTTAGTTTTAAAATCATATACGTACTACGTAATGTGTATTTATATATATATAAATATATTTATTTTTATATATTCTATTATATATTCATTCTATGATATGTATTTTATACAATCTAAGTGGATTATACTTTGATATTATAGGTATTTTACGAAAAACAGCATGTAGAGGCTACATAAAACTTCGTTAAATAAAGTGAAAAATCGCCTTACCCACCATGATTTCATATTATTTATTAATCAACAATTAGTTGAGTATTTGACTATGAAGAGCTTATTGTAATAACCAGTTAAATTCAATTCTATGACAAAAAATGGTTTATAAGATATACTTTTATTGACCTTGAATTTAGATTTAGTAAAACTTAATTATTGTGGCTAAGAATAAATAATTACAATTTAATGATTTTGAAATTTGAATATTTAGTGCAAGAAATCATACAATTATATGCAAACTCAAATTATTTTCAATGATAATTTGAGATTAAATGAAACTTAAAATATTAGTTTAATTAACCATTAATTAAATTTAGATCATATAGTTTATTATATTTTGCCATTTTAGAAACTTATCATTTATTCAACTTTTTTAATTTCTATCAATGAAAAATTAGTAATTTTATAATTTTATACAATAATATATATCATATTTTATTTTATTTTCTACAATAATTATCATACTCTAGTTAGCCTTAAATTGAATAATTAAAATAGAATAAAATAAATTGTTATATTTATATGTATAGAAATTAATATTATAATTGATGGTATATTTATTAGGTATCATTGATTATTGTATATTTTTGTCTATTGTACTTATAATCAATGCCATTAGATAATTGCGTTCATTGTACGTGGTATCTTATTTTTATTACTTAAAAATATTATGTAATATTATACTATTATATTGCATTCAATGATTATATGGTACATGTCTAAATAATATATTTATATTTATACAAATATATACTTACTCTTAATATATGTTTATTTCAGTTCAATTATGTATAGGTTTTTATTTAAAAACTCATCAACTGTGTCTTGATTAAGTACTTTTTTTTTTCAATATTTATTAAGTATAGAAAAATCGTATTTAATCTATTTATAAACCATTGTACATATAAATAAAAAAAGGTAAATTATTTTCTTTACTTTTTTATATTTGTAAAGACATGCCTCAAGGCATTACAAGGGGCTTGGACTTCTACTTGAAACTTCCATCTTCGACTTACGCCTATCGATTACGTACAACAGTTTACATTGTACAGAAGATTTAAGATGAAATACACTTTTATAGACTTTTATAAAGAAATCTACTCCAAGCATGTAGCCTTTCACTGAAGTTCGAGATCACGTAGAGCTAATCTATACCTACTTAAGTCAGAAACCAATGTAAATTGTTTTTAGCAGAATAAATTTGAATATTTCTCTCAAATCTCAATAGATTGAATGGGCACACTACCAAGTGTGTAGTTAATAAATAGTTAAAATAAAATAACAATAATTAAATAGTTGGTTGGGTTATTTTGTAATTTCGTCATATATATTATCATATATATGACACTACTATATTATATTTACTTATAATAGTTTCATATATTTTGATTGAAAAATATAAAAACCATAATGAATATATTCAGTTTATTGGAATTAGTTTATATGGAATTTATTGATGATAATACAATTGAGGCTGTACCAAGCTAAATAAAAAATGGCTGATGGAAAGAAAAATTCTTTCAAATGACTTGGAGTATAATCAATACAAAATTAAAGCATTCAAAACAATGGGCAAGTGGTAAAAGTCAATTTATTTATTTATTTAGTCTCAATTTATTCATTTATAATAAAGTTAATATTTGTATTTGTGTTTTACTAGTTAATAATTAAACATTGAAATTTTTACCATGTTATTATCATAACAAACATATTACTTGGTTAAAACTAGCCATACGTGGTGACTCCACCTTAATAATATTAACATTATATTATTATATTATATTACATTTTTTTATTATTATTATCATTATTTTTATCCACATTTATAGGTCTTTTAGATTTTTTAGCACCTATCACTAATATTATCTAAAAAATGTCCATAAAATAATTCAGTTTTTCTAAAATGACCATAAATTATTTAATGCCTTATTAGAAATAATAATAAGAAAAATAAATTAATGTTCTTTTATATGAATAGATTCATTAATAAAAGTAAAAAAATGACCAAAGAAGAACATAAAAAACAGGTATAATATCATTTTCTGAAGACTATAATACAAAACATAAACGTAAATGCAAAGAGAAGACATTGATCACTATTGAATCATTATGTTCTACTTATTCAGATATTACATATTTGAATATTAAATATATATTTATATATAAGTCAAATAATGAGTACTAAATGTTTAATGTGATTTGTAATGCTTAACATCTGAAAATGAATCCAATGACAATTGTAATGATGTTACTAATATTGTTACTACATTTCAAGTCACTGAGACATGGATAAATGGTTTGTCACTTTCTCCAAAATAAAATTAAAAGTAAACGTTTTAAATTAATTAATTTAATGTACTCTAAATAATTTATAAATTAAATATGAAGTATAATACTTTTACAATAACAAATACTTTTCAAGTTCTTAAACTGTAAACAATAATCTAGTTCACTGTAGTAAAAATAAATATTTATGTTCAAAACCTTCAGTTGTCAGACAACATTTATATGTTAGCACTAACAAGAAAAAAAGTATGCATTACTTATTATCATAAAATACTTGGTTAATTTAAAATGTATATTATTTTATTCTATACTTTAGAAATTATTTCAAAACCTTTAACAAATGATAAAACAGATATTGATGATAATATAAACATTTGAAAGTGATACAAGAGCTCAACTCTCTGAATCACAGTCAGGTAAATCTACTCAATTTGTTTTTCTATGATCATAACTTATGTCTCAAAATAAATTAAAATTTATGTTTTTTTTATATACTAGAAGAAATTTAAAAAAATTATGTAACCAACAAGATGAATATAATATCATCAATAGAAAAACAAAAACTGCCGCCAGCATCACATGTGATACACCAACCACATCAACTACTTCAGGTTAAACAAATTGTCTTACTAATAAAACATCTATTAAATAAATTACAAACTAATATATGAATAACTTGGGGATAAATAATTTAAATTAGTTCTTAAGGTTGAATTAGTTTATATTAAGTTGAATACATTTTTATTGATATTAAACAATCAAATAGTCTTATTACAGTTTAAAGTTCCTATATTTACCTCTTTAATATCAATGATATCAAGTTGGATTTTGTTACTTCTTGAATTTTTGTGTTTTATTTTGATGGTTTTAGATTATTCTAAGAAAGATATAATTTTACTTTATAAAATGGTAAATTAAATATACAGAATTTGTCTTTTTGAAGTTTTGTATATTTTCAGAAAATAGCGTATTAGTGCATTTTTGTTGCATTTTAGTATGTTTATAAATGTAATATTATTGGTCTATGTTGTGTTTGGATAACTTTTTAAATTTCATTAGCTTTATGGATAGATTATTTGATATTTTCAATTTGTTTGATACTCCTAATAGTAAAATATTTAATGATCCTTTCAAAAATAATGGACATCAGTTAGATCATTTAAATGAAATTGCTAAAATGTTTGAAAACATGAAGGTAATTAATAAATTTAAAGAATCTGTTATGAGTAAAAGTGTAAATTTTAATAACAGTTGGTTGATTACTATATCTGGTTTGAAAATTGTGTGGAATTCCTTAAATCCTAATCAAAATAAAAAATATACCCTTTGTATAGACCGAATCAATCAAGATTGTTTAAAAAATTTGTTCAGAATCTTTCATCACAACATGGTAATAATTATAATCCTACTCCTATTCAGTTCATTTGGGCCTTTTATTTTGAATATTACAAACTAAAAATTGCATTGAAAACCTTGATAATGTTCTTTGTAAATTAAATTAATTAAATAGTATTTCACCATCCTTTCAAGAAATTGTTAATCCAAAAAATAACAGAAGATAATTTTTTAAAATTTAATCTTATCACTACAGTGGACTACTGAAAATTAGATATTCCTGAAACTAATGCTTTACCCTACATATGCGGGTATTTAATGAAAAAATATTTAGAAAAACATGTTTGTCAGGATTGTATAAGTTTTACTAATTTTCAATAAAGCCTAGAACAATCTTTTTTCTTATATTTTTTCAAATATACTTTTAATGATAGTTCTGTTTATAGAAAATGATTAATACCCCGTGATGACTTTTACAATTATATTTTTAAATTATAAAGTATTTTTATTGAAAATTTTCCTTCCTTAGCTACTAAAAACAAAATAGTTGCTAAGCTTAAAGACTTATTAGTAAACATACATTTAAAACTCTTGTGAAAATTTTAACAAAACATTTTAAATTTATTATTTATACGGTTTAGAATTTTTTCACCTATTAAATTTTTAAATAAATTGTTAATCACAGAAAGAGTTAAGAAAAATAGAAAATTAATCATTTTAAAACATTTATAAATGATTTTAAACTTTAACAATTTTTTTATTAAATATTTTTGTATTTTGAATATTGTATTGTTATTATTTGTATTTTATAGTATTGTAATTTTTTTCGGAAAGGTACAAATTCTAATGTGATTTCATAACTAATATTACATAGTGTAACTTGTAATTACCCAAGTCAAAATTTTCCTAGTAAATTATTATGTTATCTTGATAAGATTGTCTTAATTTTTATATTTGTATTATTATTTGTAATTATGTTAACAATATATGTAATTTATTTTTGATACTTAACAAATAAATAAAAAAAATTAATTTAATTTATATTATAGTAAAAATTTGAATTTTACAACTCATAGAGGGTTAAAAAAAATAACTTTTAACTTAATTTAGATTTTTCTATATTAACTTTACTTAACAAGGTACAATAATTAATTAGTGTGCCCAGCCTTGATAATAAGTTATCTTGTTGTTTATTACTCAAATATGAAAAGACATTTATGACAAATGTGTAGACACTTTTTTTTTAGATGTTAACGGTATTTTAAAGATTATTATAAAAATTAAACTACCTCCAGCCATGTTAATAGTTCTATATTTCCAATTACACGAATAAAACCAAAATTTGATGTATGAGGAATATTTGCAGACAGTGTGCTCTATAAAAGTATAAACAATATTTAGTGGATTTAGATTTGAGTTATAATATAGATAAATAACAAATATGATGTTTGTGATTTTTGTAAACGTAAGATAAATATTATTTTTTATAATCTATTTATTAAGTATGTGTATATTTTTCTAAGTAATACAATATAAGTAAATACATATCCTGGAACAATTAACTATTTAACCAATTTAAATAGACACCTTATTGGAATATCAAAACACTTGAGTCACATACATTTAATTTTATTAGTTCCCAATGGAATACCTTATTGCAGTAATAAGTAGATTCTGGCCCAAGGATGTCTGCAAGATTTTTTTAAGGGGAGTATATCATTTCACATTATATAGACATGTTTAAGTTAGCTTTTCTGTATGAGATTCTTTTTTTTTATTAAGTTGTGTTTATGTTAAAAAATAAATCTCACAAATAATTATAAATATTAATAAGAAATAACTATTATTCTATATTATTTTAATTAGTGAAACTCTGCAATGCTTTTGTTAATAAACAGAATACAGTGGAACCTCAATAACTCAAATGTCTATAAATCAAATTTTTGATAATTTGAAAGAATGTTTTGGCCTCTGCACCTGTGTATGTATAAACAAATTTTTCTATAACTCAAATTTTTTTTAGGTCCCTGACCAATTTAAGTTATTGAGGTTTTATTGTATTAAAAATTATATTGAATTAAATAATAATGTATAAATATATTTGAATTATTATAATTATTTCAGATAAATTATATATTCATATTAATAAATTAATAGAAACAACTAAAATTATTTGAAATTAACTTGGCTTATTTATTACTTGACTAATTATATATTAAAATGCTGCTCGAGGAATGCTATTAGTTCTCATTGTCTGAAAATACATGAAAAAATAAATTGAAGGTAAACTCCTATTTGACTTATCTTGCAGAAACCCTTGTTCTAGTCATCGCTAGTAATCAATATACAATTAAGTAATAGTTGACAAATTAATAATGATAAAAGCTCATGTTTACGATAATATTTTTTTATGTTACTTATTAATAAAAATACATTCAACTATAATATAGTATTTTTGTAATGCAAAAATATTAAATATTTTTTAGTATAAAAATCTTTAATTTTTAAAATAGAATTAATTTTTGGTTAGGAAATTGTTAATAATTGTTATACCTTTTAACAAACACAATTATAATTAATTTAAATACATTAATATAATATAATAAGCAATAAGTCTTTTTTTGTCAAGTACTAAAAGTATTTTAACTTTGGTTTAACTACGTAAAAATAAAACTACTAGTTTTAATCATCAATAGGACAAATCAGATCGCCAATACTCAGTTCATTGTTATGTTTTTTTCTCTTTAATGAAAATTGTGATTTTTTCTGAATCTAAATCATAACAAATATATTATATATAGTCTTCCAATGGTTAAAATTAAATGTATTCATTATTGTAAAAATGTATGATTTTTTCAAATCATTGTTATACATCACTTACTTTAGTCTTAGATGATATTGTTAGAGGTCTATACTTTGGTTTGCACTGATCATCTCTCTTTTTTTGATTTAAATCTTTTCCTATCAACTGGCTGAACTGTATGCTTAAATGACGTCTCAACAATGTTTTGTTCTGTTGTATGAATAAAATGTCAGCTAGAAGCTCAGAAGTAAATCTGTCATCATATACTATTAGTCCACCATGAACACCTAAATAATGTATAAATACTTTTATAAAATGTACAAAAAATATTTAAATATTTATATAATGAATCAAGTTTTTAAAGTAGAAATTCTTATTAATGTAATTTAACATTTAAGTGGTTAATAAAATAAAGTTGGTTAGAGATGTACCTAGTTTAAAAATAATAATCAATGTATTTTCAACATACTGTTAGATTTAATTATTTGAATAATATTAATTATTATTTTATTAATAAAAGGAAACAAATATAAAATATTCACCAGAACCCCTTAAATTAGATGCATATTCAGCCAAATTTACACTACAAAGCCATTCCATTACTCTATGTGTTGTCCATAGTGATAAATTACAATCATCATCATTTTTGTTAGTATTAGACCGACGAATTAAACATTCAGGATCAAAATTATTCTTTCTCAACACCTATACATAACATATTATATTTTGTATCTATTAATTATAAATCACAATCAGTATTTAATTATTTTAAATTTACCTTAATCCCATATCGGAGACTAGAGAAATGTAAATCTGAATTTCCAAATTGCATCATTAAGAAATCGTCTTTGGTAAGTCTGTGTAAAAGGGTACCATTAATAGCTGCCTGAGAAAATGGTTCTTTATATTGTGGAAGACCTATGTCATCTAACCATTGTAATACCCAAGATGAATTTAAATATCTTGCTTTGGCTAGATATTTGTCTTCGTTAAATAATTTATTTGGATCTTTTTCAAATTGAATGGCTAAAATCAACTTTTTTCGATGTAACCAATGCTAAAAAATTAACACAATTCTTAATAAATTTTAACAAAATAAATAAATAAATAAATATTAGAATATAGTTACAAGTACAGGACAAATGTAAATGTAATATGACTAATTGACTGTCAAGTAAATGGTTATAATACATTATTCTTATAAAATATCATAATGTGTAAAGCTTAACAATACAGTCATACAGGGTTATTCAAAATAATTCATCTAGTTTAAAATGCTTATATATTTTTAGTTTTTATGTTTAAAGAAATAATATTTAAATTTATTTAAAGGTATCTATAAATGTTCAACATAGCTTCTCTTAGTCGCACACATAACACCTAGTTGGAACTCAAATTTATTTCATACATATACATTATTAGTTGCAATATTGATTTCGCAAATTTTTAAGCTTCTCTATTGATGGTTATACATACATAGTATCTTTAATATATTCTCCAAAAAATTTTATCATATTATATAAAAAATGGTGGCTTAGAAAGCCAGGTGCAAAACATTGGACGATTCATTTTGAATAACTCTGTACTATAAATAATATTAATATTTGTATGAAAGTTTAGTCGTTAACACAGTTTATTAATGAAAATTTATATAAAATGGAAAATATTTTAATTTTAAAATGATATAAAAATATATTTATTTTTTAAGCAACTTCAATCAATTATTTTTAAACAATAAAATATAGTGTATTTTTCAGTTATTAATCACTATAATTAGATATAAATAACTTGTCTTATTTTAAAATTTACATCGCTAAAAATATTTTTTGATCATTTAGATATTTTATATTTTTTTTATTATTATTTTTTGTTCCCTCCTTGCTATAATAATAATTATTTGAATATTAAAATTACACAGTTTCTCACAAATTATAATTCAATCTATAATATTTTCTTCTATTAGTTTTTTATTTTTCTCTATACTGGGTATTTTTTTTTACTGAGATTATTTAATCACTTATCTACATAAAATAATATTTTACATTTTGGTTGATCTGAGTGTAGGGAGCTTGAAAATTCAAACTATTTATTTTATTGATTATTTTCTATAATGTTAAACAAACATAATAATTTACACATGTATGATATATAAATATAACTTTTATAACATTAATGTTTTTAATTAATATTTGATGTAAGTATTAACATGGATATTTTAACTTACTTTAAATTTAAATTTTTCATCAATCTCACCGATGGAAGAAGAAATCAATTCTCTTCCAGAAGTAGGCCATAATTTTGAGCCTTCTAAAACATACTCAATACCTTGTTCAGCAAACCAATCATGCAACTGTTGACGATTTAGCTCACTAAATAGTAAATTTGAACTAAAACATTTAAAAGAATTTTTAACATTTTATATTTGTTTTTAATTCATAAAAACTATGATCTTTACTTTTGAAAAGAATAAATTTTGGTACTGGAAAAGAGACTTGAACTATTTTCTAATATTTGTTGATTTTGGCTGTCATTTTTTAAATCAACTAAACAATAAGCAAATTGAAAAAAAAAATTAAATTAATAATTAGAATACTTCATACATTTGATAAAGTAAACTAGATTTTTGTTTCATGTTTTAAAATAAATATAACTAGGTTTAT
The DNA here is from genome assembly GCA_014851325.1 of Pentalonia nigronervosa. Taxonomy (NCBI): domain Eukaryota; kingdom Metazoa; phylum Arthropoda; class Insecta; order Hemiptera; family Aphididae; genus Pentalonia; species Pentalonia nigronervosa. Next base: position 29,772 of record JACXSJ010001757.1, on the reverse strand, counting down.
TAAAGAACTATATTTTAATAATAGTGTAACTATCACTTTTTGAATTTGAGATTTAAAGATTATTCTTAAACTTTCAAATTAATTATATGTATAATATGAATTTAGATGATAGTATTCATAATTAATTTCAATGGTCAAATATTCTAAATACCCAATTACCTAAATTTGGTGCTGAAGAACATTTATCAAACTGTGATCTTCTATTCATTAAGTTTGCACATGATTCAGTAATATCATTTAATAACTCATTATTAATATTCTGGTTTTCATTTTTCTTTTTTGATATATTATGTCGAGGTAAACTACAATAGAAACGTGATCCGTGGTTTTTTGAACGATGAAACTGAGAGTTCTAAACAAAATAGTAGGAAGTATATAAAATAGTATATAAATGTTGGTGTTAAGAAGTATCTATGATTTCAACTGGTTTTCAATTTAAAGTGAAATTTTGAATAGGTAAATACTATATTTAAAATGTGTAATTGTATAATATACAATAAATTGTGTAATGTGTATAATTATATTAAGTTTAATATTTACAATATTAAAACAAAATTTAAATAACTTTGATCATCATCAGAAATAAACAAGAGAATACATGATGATAGCAATTAATATGAGTTAATCGGTATTTTTCAAATTTTATCATAACTTTAAATAATATATTTTATAAAAAGTTTAAAATCTCAAAAATATAAAAAAAGTAAATAATATTAAAATACAATTGTTTATGAAAATCTATTTTAAGGTTAGGTAGATACTAGTAACATTTGATTCTTAATTTATCATCATAAGCATATCATTATAAGATCATATATTTAACAACATATTTTTAAAACTTACTATTACATCTGATGTACAAGATGATGTCATTGAATTCTGTGCATTTTGATTTTTTACTATAATTTCTTTAAGATCCATGTTTTCCTTAGATAATTTAACATTTGCTAATTTCATATTAGTAAGCATAGCAATAACTTCAAGTTTTTCCGTTTCTAGTTTTGATTTTAAAATCATTTCCTTCAAAATAATATAATTATTATAAAGATACTAAAAAGTAATTAAGTATGAAATTTGACATGTATTTAAATATTTACCTCGTGGAGCTTATTTTCAGCTTTTTTTCTTAAATCATTTTGATGCAATAGATACTTTTCTAAATGATTTAATTTTCTTAAAAGAATATCAACTTGATTATTTAACATGGAAACTTGGAGCTTAAATGGCTCTGAATGATCAGAAGAGTCATCAGTATTTTGCTAAAAACATATGTAACAAATGTAAATTTCCACATTTTATTTAAATATTAACTTTAATATTTACTTGTTGAATACAATTGTTTAATACAGAATGCCCATTAGAATTGGTAAAACCTTTTGAATTTGATGTTGGCTCTAAAAAATATATTCAAATTTATTATTTTTATAATACATACACATTTTTATAATAACTATACCTATTAAATATTTACAATGTTAAATAAATATATTACATTATATTATGCTATTAAAATTACTAAGAATTCCTTAATAAAAGGCTATAACCGCATGTTGTTTCCGTCTTATAAACAAACATCATTAAAAATAGTACATTCATAACAATCTATTTTACTCTTATTTTTTAAAATTAGAATTAATTGACCTAATTTAAAATTAAGAAGTAAAATTATTATCCATGGCATCTCTAAAGTTTTTTTTTGATATTTTAATTTTTATATTTAAAAATTTACAAAAAATTTAAAGTTTTAAAATGCTAATAATCTGCTTTGTAATTAAAATATTAACAAATGCAACTGAGATGCTGTGGATAGTATAATTACTTTTACATTTTATAATAGGTTAATTTACTTAAGAAAATTAGATTATTGTAAAAGTAAAATTATCTGTGTTGTATGTTTAGACAGAGACACAAGCAGGTGTGATCTCATCTTAATTAAAGTTTCTTAATTGAGCATGTAAAATTATAATTATAATTAAATAATTATTTCTTTCAACTTTTTAACTAGTTTAATTTAAATGTATTAAGTAAATTTAATTAATAATTCTTAAATATTTTGAAAAAAATTCTAACATAGATATCAAAGCTAAACTATTACAATATTTTATACTAGCATAATATAACTTATAAGTTATGAAAATAATTTTAAGACTACCTACTTATTATTTTTTTTTAATAGTACAAAGTATAACACATAGATAGAAATATTACAGGGTTTTAAAAATGTTAAATTACTTGAATGGTTGTATAAAAAATTGAATTTCAGAATTAAAAAATAATTTAAAATGTTCATAAATATGATGATCTAGTTTAATTTGTTTGCTCAAGGCAGGGTTTTATAAGCAATGATTAATAATGAATAACAATTTAACAATTCTTATTGTAACCATTTATCTATGTATAGAGTTTTCAAAATTTTAAATGTTTAACAAAAACTAGTTAAAAATCATAAAATCTATAATATTGTTTAAATTTATGATTTTAAATTAAAATATGAAATTCTTATGAACATTAGTAGTTAAAATATTTTTTTTTTTTATTTAAAACATTTCAACAGGTCAAAAAAAAGAAAATAATATTTGTAGAAACCAATTAGCTTACTTACATTGCTTGAAATTTAATAACGAGTAAATATATATATATATATATATATATGGTAATATTACTGCTTAAAAATATCCATGCAAAACATTAAAATTACGAATTTATAAAATACTAAGCTACTAAAGGAAATGAATATGCCAAAAAAAAACATTCACATAAGTGTAAAAATGGTTTTTAATTAACTCTATAATAATCTAAAATACATTGAATATACAATAATAAAAAGATTATTTCAAATATAAATGTATAGACTATACACAATTAAAACTATGCAAATCTATACTTTTTAATGCAATAACAGAATCTACTATACTAAAATTACAATTATATTTAATTGTAAAACTAGTATATGAATCAATTCATTGATGTGTCTCTTACGAATTTATTGAAACAACTATCTAAATACACATTGCATAGTTAAATAAAATAAAAATAATAAATATTTGAAAACAATATACGTATTGAGAAAAAACTTATATAATATTAATCTAAAAGAATATGCAACAATTATAATACTACATCAAATATTTTAATTAAATCTCACCAACGGCTTCAGTGGCTGAATTTGCCTATCAATCAGGTTATATGAATATCAAGTTCATAATATTTTTATATTTTTAATTAACTGGTTTGCATAAGGTTAATCTTGTTAAGGTATTGTGTCAACCTTCCAAAAGAATGCTACCAAATATCTAATAAACGTAAACAAATAAAGATACTCAAAACTGGTTTTTACAATTAATGTTTATACAAATAATTTATTATGTTTCAATAAAACTACACAAAATACCTAGTGCCTAAACATTTAATTTTTTTGTTAAATCAACAACAATGCTTTTCACATTTTTGATAGTACCTAATTATGTTATAAACAGAGAAAAATAATTATTAAATTGATTATATGTAATTATAATTACAAGCATTGTACGTAAATTGAATAAATATTTTTTTGTAAAACATACATACATAATTGAAGAACATCATACACATAAAAATAAACTCAATTATATCTGATTAGCATTAAGTTGAATTAAATTATATAGTTTTATTAATAAATTAAGTTAATTCATTAAGTTTTAAATTTGATTAATTTTCAGTGGACATTTAAAATTGCAAACAAGACATACATTTCATAGAAAAAAATGAACTAATTGTTATTAAAATGATAAGACAATGCGACATCTCCAAATTACACATGGCACCTGCCTACAAGAATAGTAGAAACCCAATGTGGGAAAATTATGTAATAATTTACAGCAATTTTAAAACAGATCTCGGGGTCAACGAGATATTATTACTTAATGTTCAACATCATCGTTTCTGAGTTGAAACAAAACGTTCACAGACTTTTAGATCAACATACCCAAAGATATAATTCCATCCATTTTTTGTAATGCTCCCTCTAACAGTTTGACCGCATCGAAATGCGTTTTGCTGAGCTTGAGCTCTTCGTCTTGATCGTTGTTCATCATTTTGTCGTAGGAAAGTGTCCGTCAATGTCCTACATCAAACGAGTACGTTAATTCTTGTAAATTTTATGGCACAAGTGGGGAAAAAAATCGTAAAAATGACAGCAAGAAATAATGCAATTAGTAATCTAGTATTGAAATCATAAAATACTGATGTTGGATTTTAAAAATGTTTTATTATTCTATTTAGATAATGTTATATAATAACTAATACTTATATATTTTATTATTATTTAGAATTCATCGCCCGTACCGAAAACGATAGACTTGCTGTATAGATAACAACAGTGATAATTTATTTAAAATCAAATAGATGATAACAAATCGCGTGCGTTATATTGTATTCATTTTTCAAGGAGCACTAATAACACAATTAGTGTTCGTTCAGTTTTTTACAATCATAATTATAATTATTTCGTTTTATCGATTTATTCGTAAATCAAAACTTTGTAGTTAATTTGTATTAATCTTAACCCGATTGACACGGTTAATCTGGTTTTTAAAAACAATTTAGATAGTCCCGTTTGCAATTAGAAAGTTATGTTATGATTTGTTTGATCTTTGTTTACTATTTTACTATGATGTTAATGCCTTAACAATTTCAAGTGAAAACCGGGGACCCCTGTTGTTTAGTCAAAGATGGAATATAAGTAATAACAGTGGCCAGTAGGTAGGTAATTAGTGTCTTGGAAATTCACAATTTGTGTTGTATTTATGTACACAAATGCAAGGCCTAGTGATGGATGTGTTAAATTTTAACTCGATTACAAATCGTTGTATAGGTACTATAAAAAACTATTCTGATCGGAGACGGCTAATATTTCTAAGGATATTTTATTATACAAAGCGTTCCACAAATAATGATCAACAAAGTCTTGGAAATTATATCAACCACTAAACGGAGGTGTAGAAGACCGTATTTTATAATTAGAGATGAGGGTTTGAAGCTTAGAAATTACAAAAAATGCTTGGGCATTCAGCTCAGCTTTGGATTGATTATAGATCATATATCAAATCAGTCCAGACAAAGATTAATTTGTTCAGATTTATGTATAACGATTGAGGTTCTCTGTCACTTAAAAGGAAACTATACACTATCATCTGTGGTACATAACGAATGATTACACGCAGCCACAGGAGGTGAAGAACACGGTTTATAATTATGTATGGTCATAATAGCATACAATAATAGGAAGATAAAATCAATGAAAGCGCTCGGACAAATCGACTAATTCTGGACCTGAGATGATAAACATAACGGAAGCATGCAGGAATACTGAATTTCCATACCAAATAACTCTTGATGGGACATGAAGGTTTTCAGACATACCTCCACTGGTTTGCAAGTGTGAAATGTTTATGAAGATATATGGTCAATAGTGCTTTACATAGTTCTTTAACTGTGGCTTTTGTGTTAAAAAGTTTACAACTCTGGAAGTTATTGTGGGCAAATACGTGATTCTAGAAATAATAGTTCAAATTATGTTAAAAAACCAGTAGTCTTGTGAAGCAGTGCAGACGTAACTTCTCAACTTGGTACCAAATATGAAAAATAACATCAAAGAGAGCAACATAGATAGGTAAACTAGACTATAAAGGTGGCGGGTGGTAGCCGGTCTGAGAAAAAATTGCAAAATCCAAGACGATAAATACCTAAAGCGACGGTTTGAACTGTTGACCATAGGCATCCTTAGAAATTTGTCTTGGGAGGGGGCAACTTGTTTATGTATAATAATCATAGAGTAAGAATGTATAATAATACATAAAATGAAATATATTTTGTTAACTTGGCTTTACAGGTTTTATTATAATAGTGACCATTTTTTTTCGTATAACACACTTTAAATTTGTATTATAATTCATCATAGAATACTAATTTTAGAATTTTTTATTACACTATGAACTTCTTATGAGAAACTTTGTTTTAAATTTTTAATCCTTAGCTTTACAGATTAAACATATTATAATTTTTTTACTACAATATAATTTGAAAATGTTTGTGATTTTAATGAATTTTGTCAGAATTTAAACTTTAATGTTTATTAAAAACAAATGATGTCTATAAATATTTTATATTTTTATGCTGCTATTTAAAAAAACTTATGAGGAACCAAATTAAATTTTTAAGCTCTCTAACCTAGCAAAAAATATTTTATTGATGCTTATAGAAAAAAAACCAAAACAGATTGAAAATTTCAAATGTCTATTAATAACTTAAAAACATTGAAAATATTTTAAAATTATTTTGTGTATTTAAAATGCAAATATAAACATTTAGTGAAATTTCAAGTTCCTCACAGTTATTTGTTTTTGAATTACAAGATTGTAAGAAAATGTTAATTTATAAGTAATTTTTTAACTACAATATAATTTGAAAATGTTCTCAAATTTGATGAATTTTGTCTTAAATTTAAATGTTAAGTGATTATAAAAAAATAGTTTCTAATAGGTATATTTTATATTTTTGAACTACTATTATAATTTATAACAACTTATAACTTATTAAGAACTTTTTATTATAATTTCATACTTTTTGACTTACATTTTGCATTATGAAAAAAAATTTTAATTGAAAATACCTATATGTAGCTCAAAATGAATTAAAATATTTTGAACATTTTACTTTATATAGAAAATGCTTATACAAACATTTGGTAAAAATAATAATTATCTACGGGTGAGTATCTTATGTCATAAAAATGTTAAACTTCAAACGCTCATAAAAAATGTTTGTGACTTCCGATAAAATTTTTTTTTTCAAAGGTCTAAAAATTTATGAAGAACCTTGTATTAAATGTTTTTGACTTTTTGACCAAGTGAAAACATTTTTTATTGACTTTTATGGAAAAAACAAAAAAAAATTAAAGTGTCTTTAAATAACTTAAAAATAATCAAAATATTTTGAAAAGTTTATATTGTATAGAAAATGGTAATATTAATATTTGGTAAAAATTTAAAGTACCTAATTTTGTTTGTTTTTGAATTACTACAAAAAAACCAAATTGATTTTGCCAATAAGTGACAAACACAAAAAAAGACACAGGTTTTTTTTTTTGGTCAATGATACTAAACATGCTAATTCAAATTTAAAAGTTTATTTATGCATATAATCAAAAATAAGTTGATATACATAGTATATTACTGAGGTGGCCAACTAGTGGCTTTTGCAATAGTAGCATGCGGCTTGTATCTTATTAACAAAAACCAAAAGGATCATCATAAAATAATAAGATGAAAACCAAGTATTCACAAAATTGAACTCATTTAAATTATTTAATTATTATAATTAATATTGAAATAACAAAAATTACTTTTTATTTTTAATTTTTTTTCAATATTTTGTAGCCCATACTATGTAGTGTGTGTATAATATATATAATATTCATAGGTGGAAATTGGGTAGGAGGGAAGGCTTAGCCTCTCCTCAAATATCCTATAATTCCCCCAAAACAGACAGCCTTTTAGTTGTGTGGGGTCGAATCCCTCCCACTCGTGTTGATGTTAAAAATGTTAGTCCCCCTGGTATTTTAATGGATTTCTGCCTATGGTTATATATGTCAACGCATTTGCCCTTTTACAATTCTATGGATGGTATTGATTGATTAATAAGTACATATAAACTTTCACATGGTGTGAAAATAGATCATTGAACATTTGTAACTTTTACTAATCATTATTTTAATACTTTATTAAAATAAAATCAACCTTAATTTAGTACAAATATTATGTTATTTGCAATTATGTAAATGTGTAATGAATTATGGTAATGATGAGTTGTGATAATATCAAACCAAAATAATAAATATTTTTTCAATAGAAAAGTTATAACAAAAATCTGTTGTTGGTAGGCATTTATTTTAATTTTTCTAATATCATATTTATGCATATTATGAAATTCAAAGGGAAATAATTTTCTTTTATTAGCCCAATTAGTTAGTTCTATAATATATGCCAAATTCAAAATAGTTTGATTGATGATTCAAATGGAATATGAATTGAATAATTTTTATTCTTACATTTTGTATTTTAAATGACGTCTGTAAGCGATTCGTATTTGAATGCTTAAGTATAAATTAGTATCCAAACACTATTTTTAGATTTCTTTTAAAAAATATTAAACACAACTTGGCATGTATCAAATGATTTAATAATTTAAAATGTATAGAACTTATAATACTGTATACTTAATATTTATATATATATAAACTTAAAAATAACTGATTTTAATCTAATTATTATATAATACCTACTTTATATACAATTGTTTATTGAATACTATGTAATATAATAGTATTTACTACTTAAAAATTGACAATAAATGAATATAACTTAATTAATTAATTGTCAATTTCTAATATTTTTACAATAATTATAAACGTAAATAGATTGAACAACAATTAATAATAAATTTGATTAAAAATTATTATTTTATATTTTATAAGTATGTTTATTGTTTATTATAGTTAAATGAGTTGTGTATGGTGAGGTAGGACACAACTCGATAAATCATAGTAGTACCAACTACCAGTAATACCTCTATTATCTACTTATAAGTTATAAAATAAAAAAATTAAATTATAATAATATGTAAAACTATACCTATTCATTATTTTAAATGTATATAAGCATACTTTTAGAATTCAGATGTTGTTAGTTAAAATAGATCTATATAAGGTACTAAGAACAATTTATATATTTGATGCATACCTACTTGATATGAAACAAAAATTATTTTTATTTAAAATTTAATTATTATTAACTATTTATTATAGCAATTATAAAAGTATATATATTATTTGTACTTTATATAATAAAAATAAAAATTGAACAATGTTAAATCTTAAATGTAATGTACCATGTACGTAAAAAAGATATCTACTTAATATGCCGAAGAAAATAACTATGGTACCTATATAGTGGCAATTCTGTAGACGTTTATTATAGTCTCAAGTCTCATTAATCAAACTGACTTGTTATAATAATATAATTATATAATATATCTTAGATTAGTGCACAGGTGTGATAAATGACAATTTTGACGAAAAAGATTTAAGTATTCTTTATTCTCTATTTCATTTTTCATATGATGCAGCACAAATGTTGTCTGTGTTTGTTTAATATTTTATCCGCTAGATTGTATTGTTGTTTGTTATATTTACTATGGTTTAAAAACATTCCGTGTTCAAATGTGGTGTACTCACTTACAACAAAAGTATTTCAATAAAACCAAGTATATTTATGTTATTGTTAAGTTTCAAACATGTTAAGAGACATAATTATAATGAAAACTAAATGACTGATAAAAAACTTATACGACTCAAACCCAAAATGTGTGTAAAAATTGTGTAAACTTTTAAATGCCTTTACTGAACAAATTGTCAAATGTCACTTACCACATTTGTGCACTAGACGATTGATATGATATGATTATAATACTATGTTGTCGTAATTATTGCATAAAATAAACGCTACAAATAAATTAATTTCAATTGAGCTCCAAGTGCTTATTACGTATATTTGTATGTATATAAACCTACTGTACGTGTATATAATAATGTCATAGCGATATCAAATACGCGTGTCGTACATATAATGGCTAATATAATATTATAATAACATTCTATAGTGGCACAAGACCGTTTCTGGCTGTTGGATTTCTGGTCATGTATATGTCCATATCGTGATCGGTCCAGTTGTCCGACGTGTCTCCGCCGCAATAATTGTTGAGCGTGTGATGGGAACCGGTGTGGCTGTACCTGCTTGGCGGTCTGTTTTGCGTTCCCTCTCTGGTCCTCGAACGTTGCCTGGGCTTGTTACGGGACGTGTTCGTGCGGCCACTGCCCGGATAACTGATGTGCGACATCCTCTCGGAGACGGCCAACGACTGCCGAGACTGCCTCAGTTCTGCCGAATACATTGATTCGTATTATTATTATTATAAGGTTGTCAGCACGGTTATCGACTTACCTGGTCTGGAATTCACCAGATCGGACGCGTATGCGTTGTTTCCGCCCAAATACCTCACGGAGTTGTTCGAGAAACTGTTCTGCGACTGGCCGTCGGCGACCGAACGCATTTTTGGCGGTTTAGCGCTGAAATTTGAAACGTTCGAGTGTAAATCTTCGTTGAGCCCTAAAAGCGAATAAATACATCAGTTCGATATTATAAGTACACTCGGTGATTACCAGTATGACATTTCTGAAAAATACTATACATTTTTTTTAAAACTAAACCCAAATATTTTGTTGAACATTTTTAGGAAATTACACGTCATGGTATCAACTAAATTATTAAATCGATAAATATTCTAATATTTAAAAAAAAAAACTATATTTAATAGAGACTATATAGTTAGATAATTAATCCGTTTTAACTACCGTCATATACTTAATACTAATAATAACATTACCTATGCATAATAATTGAATAATAAAACCATGATTTAATATAACGTATTATTTTTAATTAGTCGGAAAAAACGACGTTACTACAAGAATGGACACTTAAACTAGCGAAATAACTGAGCTTGGTCAGAAATTTAACAAAAAAATGTGACTTTTTATAACCGTAGGCAATTGCATTAAAAATCGTCATGACGACATTGTCACCTTGTCTGCTGTCGGCCACTCGATACATGCGGGATGGGTTTAGACTCCGATTGCTGTACACCGAACCCTGATCCCAATCCTTGTGACTGTTGAACGCATTTAGGGCGGCCAACGAGGACATCTGGGCTGCGTTTGGTCCAGCGTAGCAGTTCGCCGGCAAGGTGCCGACCGGGAGGCCGGTTTTGTTTGGGTGGCAGGACGCTACCGAGTTGTGCAACGTTTGCAGCTTCTTGGCGCGACGCTTGCTCGCCGCAATGAACACGACGACGGCTATTAAGACCGTGCCGCATATGGCTGCGCTCGCCGCAATCGTTATTCGGTCCATGTTACTGGTCATCGTAACCGCCGTCCGTATTTCACGGCACTGGCTATAAGGCACCGTGTCCGGCGTGATGGTTATTTCTTCTAGAGATATGACGCACACGATGATACATTCCTGCGTCAATCGCAATAGGTTATAGTTATTAATCACGGTAGATATAACGATAATACGCGGGCGCTTATTTTTGTCTACGCCGTAGTGTAGTGTTCCCTGCAGTGAACAGTGATACTTATTCATTTTTATGGGTCGACCTTTTAATTAGATAGGTTCACTTAATTTTTAAGTGACCTAATAGTCCGGGGCTATTGTAACCGAAACAAGTTATTTCGATTTGAAAAAAATATTTTATAATAATTTGGAATAAAATAAGATAGTTTTAAATAGTAATTATGTAGGTACTAATATTATTACTTTGGAATATATTTTTATTTTGTAGAGGTTTTCTTGTTTTTATTTTGAATATTGCTCTTAGGTTTTTAACTGCTTAAAACTATTTAGAATATGCTATCTTTAAAAACAAGCGATTTATAGATATGAGTGGATGACCACCAGTTTGATAACTGCTGGTATAATAAACAATATATTGATATAATATGTGACTGTTATTTTAAATTAAACTCTACGATACCACGATATAATATACCTACACAATATTACACCTGGTATTAGATTATGTAGGTATCTCTATAGTTTAATGCAAACTATCTCGCATACAAACGGTTTTATATTTGTTTCGATTTACCTGGTATGGTACGTTTTTAATTTTAAACTCTCGTTCACTGGTTTCGAGAGGTGGCCCTTGCTTAAAAGTCCGGTCGCCAAAAAGCCTATATACAACTCGGAATCCCAAGATATTTGCCGTTTCGGAATCCCATTGAATTATAACGGAATTATCTTGCCTGTGAACACTCCTTATGATGACTTCTTGAACTTGTTTTTTAGGGTAAGCACCTAGTATTAAAGGTGGTTTCTGGGACGTCTGTACTGACTGTGGCCGTGTTATAACTAAATTGGGTTTACGACTTGTGTTCATTGGTTTAGTCTGAAAAAATCAAATTTTTTAATGCTAACTTTACCTACTCAATGTTACTGGTTGTTAAATTTACTAACATTTGTAGTGTTTTGTACAGAATGCTTTGTGGTTGTATCAATTGCAACTGTCGTGCTCTCCGTGGTCGAAGAAATAGTTCTTGTAGTTTCCATAATACCAAGTAATTCAGAAGTATTTGTGTTTTTCACAACTTCTACTTCTGCTATCGGAGGGTTCTTTTTAAACTTATTTTTTGAAGTAGGAAATATCTCTGGTGAAACAATTGTAGGACTAGCATAACCAACACCAGTTCCAATCGGATGTTGGGAATCCACATCATCTTCCTCTATAATAGTTTCTAATAACGCCGACGCATCAGAAGAGCTTTGGTCGTTATCGCATATCATTTCTGTAATTCAAATAATTAATGGTGAAAAAAATAAAAAATAATGTGGTATAATAAAACGCCATATCTTACCTGAAGGGTCGATTTTATAGAAATGTTTATTTTTAAGAAATGATGGACTAGCACAAAATTGAGGATTTCTTTCTCTGCTGGTCACTTGTAAATCGCCGTTTTTAATCCATTCTATTACCCATCGGATCCGGCAATCGCATTGTAAGTATCGCCCTCCTAAACTTAGCCCACGCAACGTAGTGTTTAGATGAGTAAATGCTTTTTTAGGAATAGTTTCGATAGGATTTCCATCTAACGCTAGTAATGTTAAAGATGGATTTGCTAGGAATGCGTCATTTGGTATATCTTTAATAAGGTTAAAACCAAGATCTAATACTCTAAGTTCTGGTAATTTACTTAAAGCTGTAGTCGGATAATCAGTGAGCAAATTATTGAGCAAACTTAGTGAACTTAGGGTATTCTTGACACCATCAAATGTAAATTCTCCCAAAGACTGAATTACGTTTCTTTCTAAGTTGAGAGCTGTCAAAGCTCCCAGTCCTTGAAAAATGTGTCCAGAAGTTCCCGGTAACTCACTTAAAATATTTTGAGCTAAATCTAAAAATGCCAAATTTTTTAAACTTTTTATACACTCTGGTAAAGATTTCTGATTTGTTCCTTTTAGATTTAAATTCTTTAAGCTATTTTCGAGACCTCTAAATGCATTTTTAGACAAAGTGAGGTTGTTATCTGCTAATTTTATTGTTTGTAAATTTTTTAACGAAACAAACACATCATCTGGAACTCTTGAAATTCGATTTCTTGAAAGGTCCAATAATGTTAAGTTAATAAGTCCTTCTAAATTAGGTATTTCGTCTATTTTATTGTCTTGTAGACTTAAGTGTCTTAAATGTTGTTCTAGTCCTTTAAATGCTGTAGGTGATATTGTTTGTATTTGACAGCCTGATAATTGTAAGTTATGAATTTTAAGATTAGCAAAACTAGAATCGTCAATAGTTTTAATTGAGCTATTATTTATATAAAGTAAGTCCAGTGTTCCCCGTGAATATTTATCGAGTGTTTGCATTAATATATCATAGTTCACAAGATCACATTGTACGGATAATTCTTGTGCCATATTTGTAGAACATATACAAGATGACTGAAGTTCTGCGGATGATTGATCTGTTTGCCATGGGCATTGAGCCTTTGATTGGCTTATGCAAACACATACCATAAGGCATAGTAGCCCAAAAAAATCTCTGTAAAAATAAAAATAAAACAATAAAAATTTGCCATTTATAAATATACGATATAATAAAACATTAAAATTCAGTTATTTTATTGAATTTATTATTTATTTTTGTGACTGCAAAAACCCATAAATAATAATTTTTAAAACCATTCATTCTAATTCATAATAATAATAACTGGCTTATCTATTTTAACTTAGACCTATATAAACAATAGTTAGGAAAAACATATTTTAAGCGTTTCAAATTTCTAGTTTTCTCTGAAAAACGTTGTGATAGAAAATATTGTAATATTAAGTATATTTATTGAAAAGGTAATTATAATTAAAATAATAAAATAAAGCACATGTAGTAATCAATTACTAATTAGTAACTTAGTAAAAAGTAAAAATAAAATAAAACTAGACACCTACTGATTTATCAATATTCATTTTGTACACGGAGTTATATGGACGGATGCGACAGTTAAATTATGAGGATTCTGAATTTCGTACAGAAACCTAAAAATGTACTTACGTCTATGAACAAAAATAAGTATAGATGCCTAATAAGAATTTCGAACTTTGCATTTAAAAAAAATTATTTATTATAAGGCTATTGTTTTGAATTTTTTCTTAAAATATCATATTATTGTTTTTATTTTTAAGGTTAGAAAATATATTGTATACGTTTTGGACTTTTTATATATTATTATTTGTATCTACTATGTATTATTCGTTCTGTATGTATTAAAGCTCGATGTGGTACTTAATTCTTAAATAATTATATTTTCGTTCAGTGTCGTTGAGAGATATAGTTAATAAAAATTGTTACTTTTTAATTTAATAGTTATGAAGGTTATATAAACGAATGTATTGCGAATTGAAACTTTTGTAAATACCTAGGCAGTGAAAAAGAAATTTACTTTTTCCACCGGAACGCGATAAAATATTCGTTTTTACAAAAACGAGAATGAAGATCGTTATATTATACTAAACAATATTTCGGTTATTAAGCAATTATTAAATCGGCACCTTCCTATTGAGAAATCAAATCGAATTGGCAGTTATTAGTTATCGTAATAACTATGTTTTATTATATTTTTGATTACCTATTTATTACTTTCACGATAGATAGATACAATAAAATAAATCGTATTTAAACAACTGTGCAGTCAAAATTTTTAGTTTATGATAGTTTTATTACGGTGTTTTATTGAGTACCTATTCTATATTAATTATTTCTAATAATTGCAACATTACGAAGATGTATGAGCAGTTTACCTAATTTAATTATTGTTTAAACGTGAATACAATACCACCTAATACCTATAGGTATACATATTGCACGATGCATGGGTATACCTATGTTATCAAATATTTACCGAAATCAGAATATAACGTGATAAATGCAAAAGTGTTTTGTGTAATTGCACATTTAAGATAGACCAACATAAAATATTTAGAGCTTTATTGATTAATAAGTGCGAACTAAAAATTAGAAAATCAAATTAAACGATTTTTGAAACTGTATATCAAAAACAAGACCATACAACTGTGTAGGTACATGTTCGGTATAACGATCCGGTGACGACACGATGAAATTTAACGACCGTATATGTTAGTTATCCGGAGTTAATATAATATAATATGTTATATTTATCAAATGCATATTATATACTATATATTATAGGTTACAACAAAGCCAGCATTCAGGCGTTCTTTTCCTGCAGGACTAATATTCTACTTTCATTTTACGTTATAATAATATCCATCTGGCACGTTAATGATATGTTGACTATAATGGTATTTTTGTTATTAGACAATGCTCGTACCAATATTTCATCGAAAATCCAATGTCCTATTGATTAATAGAAGTAAGTCAACCATGTCTATTTACTGATAGAATACTAATAAATTTTAGTTTAAATTCTAAATTAGTCTAAATTTTAGTTTCTAAACTTTAGAAACTATAAAACTATTGAACTTTATCATTGTAGGAAGGTACCTATACCAACTATTATCAGCTATTAACACAATATACGATTGGACAAAGCTGATACATTTATAATGAATAATAACAATATAACACAGAAGGTAATAGCTGTAGATACAGACGGTTGGAATAACCTATATGTTAATTTTAAGGCTTACGAGTTAAAATTAGACTAAAAATTGATTTAGACGAAAGCATAATACATCAAGCTATAATTGTATAATAGTCCTAAATAAGTTTTAAAGAACAAGAATTTAAAAAAAATCTTAAAGAAAATGTCTTTTAAGAAAACACGATAAAATATGTTTAGCGCTCTGTGACGCGTTCAAGTACAAATGGTGCAACGGAAATAGATAAGTAGGTACAAAATAAGTAAATAGGTAAATACAAATAAATAAATATCATTATTCTATGATTATATTGTCACGCGAGTTCAAAACAATCAATATAACATAATATTATAACACGCGGAGTGCAGAATATAATTTTTCCAATTAAAAACGTTGTCGGTACTTACTATTAGTACCTTGTACCTATATTTAGTACTTACGGAAAAATATGCTTAAATCGTTAAATCACTTAAATGCATATTGTATTGCGGATGTTATAATAAATGCACTTTTTTCTATTCCGAATATTCGTATGTGGCATGTATAAAATAATGTGTACCAATAGCACTATTATATCATAGCTACTGTAAAATGTATTAGGTGTATTACTTATAATAATTAGAAATCAGATTTATTTAACGCGCGCTTCAAAATATAAAAATATATTTCTAAAACCGTTTATAATAAGTTATCAAAGTAATGAATTTATTTTGAAATATTATGCTTTAAAATTATTGAATTGAAATATATTTATGCAAAAAATGTAAGCAGCATAAAATACGAATCAATAATAACTTAGTTGGTTGCGAATGTGATTTTTGAATATTGTGGTTTCTGCCATTGCAAGGTATCAGGTTTTGCAGGTGTAAAGATTTTGGAATTCATAAAAATATTGTTTTGTCTTTTAAACTTTAATTATAAAACATATTTAGGCGACGTTATAGACTTATAGTCGATACGAAGACTTAGATGTGCAATTGCCACAACAGCTATATTATCTATGTATATATACAAACGTGGGTACATTATAATATTACAACGTTCATATTATAAACGTGCGTGTGTGTGTGTGTATAGTTAGTGTTCAATTTATAACGGGGAAACGACGTGTTCATAATATTAATATCGTATACGTACTTGACCAGTAACTACCCATATACGCGTTCCGGTCAAAGGACGAACGACGATATAGTACCAGTGAGCGTGTATTTTATGGACACCTCTTTCCTCCACGTCTCATGAAAGGTACGTTACATGATTATTATTATTGTTATTAACACATTCTGTTCGTCTTACGATCGTTTTCGTTTTAATTACCAGTCTCGAGATCACGGTCGCCAAAACCAGTAAACCGGATGACCCGAAAACGACGTGGTCAAACTCTATACGGTATATGCATGACGTATTGTTGCACTCGTCACCCGTGTGTAAAGAATAATACCTAAATAACCTAGGTATTGTGGTGCTGTGCACGCCGATCATGTCGACGTATATTGTGAAGAATAAGGAACGGGTAAATTTTTTTTTCCTATTATTATTGATTTCCTTGCATACATACAGATGACAATAGTCGCTCAACAATTCAAATATAAAAATATTAATAGGTTATAAAATCTAAATTTTCAACACTTTTTTCGGACGATATGTCCCCAAATATGTATATGTATATATATATATATATATATCAATTATTAAACACGCAACTCCCATAATACATATAATTTATAGTTTACGACATTTGTTTTTTACACGTGACTCTGTATACACCAAAGTTAATATAAATTATATTAATAAACATATATTATCAAATGAGTGAGTGTCAGTGTTATTTACACTGTGCACTTAGGTAGGTATGTGTAATGTGTTTATGTGTACATTCATAGTGCATTAGCGATATCTAATTACTATAATATTAATATGTACTGACGTGAAGAACAAAACTAATTATTAGCAACAGCATAATTTTATCATACTCGTTATTGTAATTGTTGTTAAAATTTAATAATATTCACTTTGATAAGTGGGTTAATAGTAGCAGTGCAGTAAACGTTATCGTGTATAGCAGCTACTGCATGCGTGTGTACAAGCGGAAATAAAATATTTGCAGTGTATACCGGAATTTTAAAGGTCAAAACTGTAAATAATATATTCAGACACAATTTGAATGGACAAATTGGGCGACGATAAACGAGAATGACTCCCATGCCGCGATGCCACTGTGCATACTTATATAGGCAGGTTTACTTATATATCTACTATATATCCAATCGGACAACTGTTAGCGTACAGATTTACATTAAAATAAAAACGCCGCACAAATAAATATTATAAAATATGATAGGTAGAGGTTTTCTCTTAGTGAATATATTTCCTATATTATACCTAATAGTAGCTATTAACTTATCAAGTATCAATGGTTTCGGTCCATCCACTCCATTTAATTTGCAATTTTCGTATTTTTGATGAATTTTTTAAAATTCTAACTTCGTCGCTTATAAAAAACAATTATGAATTAACGCTTGTATTTTTTTTAATTATACTAATATAAACTTATAAAGGACCTTGTATTCAATTTTCAAATATTTGAAAAAAAGTTTGTTCATTACTGTACCTACTGAGGTATTAAAAAAAAAAAATATTAAAAATGGGCTCCATGCATTTTGAGCCCGAGGGCGCAAAATTTCTAAATACGTCCCTAGAACAATGTTAAATAGTGTGAAATTTATAGTTTTAATTTATATGATATGCGCACATCTGCAGTTAAATAAAACTCGAAGTCTGTATAGTTTTTAAAATTGCAATAGGGGGCAAATACACAGAGAAACAATTTTTCTTTTTTTTTGGGGTGGGGGGAAAATTATAAAATAATATTTTCAAATATATTTTATCATTATTGATTACTGTTATTATTTTTTAATATGATGGAAAATAATATATCAAATTTTATAAACATTTATCGTTTGCGTTTTTGACAACAGTTATGATAAAATATAATGTATAATAGGTACATTTTATTATAACAATGTCTTTATACTGTTGTTTCGTGGTTTACAATTATATTATATTATATAGCCCTGCTTGGAAAATTTTCCAGCACATATAAAATATCAAAATTTATTCGATATCGTGAAATACGGTCAAAAATCTACTTCAAACTGCATTACTCGTATTTCATGTATTTTCCATTGCAGTTTTCATAATAGAGCTTTGAATTCTCAAGCAACCAAAAATAGTATATATACAATAATATGTTATTTTTTATTTGTGTTTTTATCACAATTAAGGATAATTGTTTCATTTCATACTTATTGTTGGCATTTTTATTAAATAGTATGTATAGAATATAATCTTTACGTCTTATAAATCGAAGCGTCATCATCAGGGTATAAAAAAAATGAACGGTATTTTATTATTAGACGGTAAAATATAGTTTATAGTTATTTTTAATACATAATATCATTTTTATCGCAATTGATCGTGAGTTTTTATTTTATCGTTAATATAATACAATAAAACGTCGCAGTCAGATCCGCCTTCGTCTCGAAAATGACAGTTAATGGCCCACTCTCACCTGCATTCGTGTTATGGTTCAATCAACATCACTTACAGACCATCATAATATAATATCCTATTGACCATCTATGGCATAATTACCCCAATACACACATTTCCGGGGTTGCAAAACGATTTTGGTTTTCCCTCTTTTGCTAGAGAAAAAAAAATAGCATGTAAAGTTATTGGAGAGTTCTACTCGTTAATAAGACTCATTAACATGTTTTCTACACAACCGTTCCACAGATACTACTCTCGAATGCGTTTCGGTGTGGAGGTGTGCAAGGAAAAAATTTTTGTTGTTGATTTTAGTTCCTAACTTAACCGGTCGGCTTTTTGATTAATAACATATATAGAAATAGTATAGTGCACTTATACAGTTATAATAGTTAATGAATAATAAATAAGGAACTAGAAATAAGAAAAGTATTATGAATGAACAAATTAAAAAATTTAAATAAAATCGAAGAGTCTGTATGAAAATCAATTATGTTGTAAAATTAAGTGAATAAAATTAAAATCACGTGCGACTCTAATCAATGGAGTATCAAGTGAGAAATAAGATTTTTAGACTGCTTAGATTTTGTATTTAGCCATTAAAACTTGTCCCTCACTAGGAACTCAGATATTAATTTTCTACAAAATTCTTGGTGAGTCAATTATTTAGAAAAAAAATCCATAATGATATTATTGTTTTGAGTTTACAAAAATATAAATATTAAAAAAAAATTTATAAATCAATAATTACGAATGCACCGTACGCTGTAAAGCTTTACGGGATTTCTTAGTGGATATATTCAATATTACCGGTAAACTACTGTAATAATTTGAAAATACAACATTCTGCTGTTATTGACTACCTAGGTTTATGGTTGCATGTTTGTCCACCTCAAGACCCAACAGTTTTAGTCAAATATAATTGGCTCTGTGAACTGTGTAAGGTACCACATATTAAGTATTAAAGTTCACAATATATTATAATATGGTTATAGTCAACAATGAATGACATTGCCTTTTTGTGCTATATGCGTAAGAATATAATATACTATATAACTTATTTATACTTCTACAGAATTTTGAGTTCGCCAACGAATATAGAATTCTAATAAAATTTAAAATATTATTAGGAAACGTTGTACATTATATTGTTATTTGCATAGGGCGGCGGGCCTCATTTGAATTACACAAATCATACTCTATATAGATATCCTAAGTTTACTTTTATAATATATATATATAAACATAACGATATGTAACCCCAACTATATACACAGCATGGTGTATATGGTATACCTATTACCTAGAATGTTTGTATACTATTTATGGTTGAATGAAGACATACTGCATGTTTAGGTAGTTCACTGTAGGATTGTTAAATGGTTAAATTGAATCTTCTAAACTTGTGTTGTGAATCTGCTTTAAAGTACCTCAATGTTTAACTCGATTCACTACTCCTTTTTACGTCCCACATGCCACCACTATTTATATAGCGAATGAGCCACCAAGAAGACTAATGACAAACGCCACTATGAACCCAAATGTTCAAACTTAAATTTTTATTTTCATTTATTCAAATACTATTAAGTTTATCAATATTTATATTTTTCCGATATGGTAATTTGACCACATGCATAATATTAAACTTACTATTGTTAATTTAATTAATTTCAAATTGTACATTATACCTATATACTTATGTTAAAAAGAGTTTAACCCGTTAAAATAATAATAATAACATAAAAAAATATACGATAATAATAATTATAGACGAATCATTTTTATTGTTATACTTCTTCTTTGGATCGTATTAATTTATCGAATTGAATGACGGATCGGAAAGATAAAAGAACATACACACACGCGCGCACGTACTTATATGCTATACGCGTGAATATAAAAACGTACCGTGCATGTCTTATGACATGGACAGGTATAGTTAGGCGAGTCAATGACCTAAAATTCCGAGGAATGACGAAGTCATAACGGTACTCGCTTGCCCAGTGTGCTCACGAGAAATGAAACATTCTAATACCCTACCGTTTTATTATTATTATTATTTAACACTAATGATTTATCCACGCATTTCATTAAAACGTTTACAGATACACGTTATTAGTATATACTATACTATTATACAATACATAGCCCGAGAATAACACTTCCTCCGACACATCAGACCGGATAACTTCTTTTATTATAATAATATATAGCCACTAATGATGATAATATGATAATAATTTAATATACTTTATGCGTATGTACAGTGGAATATGTTCAGCAATGATATATTTGAAAACAATTTAATTTTTCAGCAATTTCTATTGGAAAATTTCCAAAATTTAGTCTAATAATTTAAATATTAAACCTAAATACCTATATAATAGAATGTTCTAAATGTCTGGTATATTATCATAACATATAAATATTTTAGAAAAATGTATAATTTTCCGACGATTAGAAATTATCTATACTAACATCACTAAAATCTAGATTATTACCTACATCTAGTAAAACACGTAATAGTATTATAATAAACTATAAGTAGTGAATAAAAAATACAATGCTTACTGATTGTTTCGATTGATCTGTACTGAATTCTAATTTATTTGAAAGATTCCATTAATTTTTAATGACATTTTGTATCGTGATGCAACTTGTTTAAACGGATTTCGGTTGCAAAGCGTGTAATACGAGATAATATACGAGTACGAGTTGAAAGGAAAATTAATTTGATCTGTTATTCAACACTCAAAATAATAATATATAAACGGTATGTGTTTATATATCACGGTATGCGTGTAATCTAGTATAATTTCAATAATAAACTCGAGCCGGTTACTGAATATTTTCTTCAAAGACGCTTAAATGAGAACTGTGTCACCGTCTCTGCAAATTGCGTGGGTTGTATACAACGAACAATCTTTTTAATTTTTTTTTCTTTGTCAAAGCGATAAAAACAAGAAGTGAATAGGTGTATAATATCAGAATTACCTGTGTATACAGTTTGTAGTAGCCAATTTAAGTCGTTATTGTATAACACTAATTGATAACAGGGAAAAATAAACCTCACTCGTATTGTATTATATATGTGTTTTTATATAAATATGTTGGCATGAAAAAAAAATTGGCGGATTAAAGAAATCATACTATATTAATACGTACAATATACAAAGCGTAACTTTACTAAAATATTATATTATTGGTAATAATTTCACTTTTTTCCGTCAACAGATGTTGGTCCTAAAGCTACATAATGATGTCTAGATTTTATTTTTGAATTTTCAGCAATGCGATGGAGACATTATACAGAATGAGAGTGATATCCAGAATAATGTAATAAAATACATGTCAACCTGGAACGAAGGTAAGAAATATCAATTGAAGTACAATATTTTTGTCGAATAACAATAATAAGACTTGCACAGTGGATTATCGTCGGAATCGATTTAAGAGTCGAGAATCATCGCCGTTTGATACAGTAATAGTTTCAAACGAAACAATTAAGGAGAAGAAAATAATAACATCGATGAAATAGTAATTATATTGCATAAAAAACACAATAAACGGCGCCCATTACTTTAAGTTTGTTCCAAAACATATAATTATACGTTTATAAGTAGGTACCTATGTTTGTTTTTTAGTATTTTACAAATTTGAAATTCTATGCATTTAAGCTTTGTGGCGATTATGAGGTCTTAATTTCATGTGTCATCTATTAATATGTTATACTAATTTAATATTATTATAATATTCGATAATTTATTCAAATTAATTTTTCTAAAATCATATTATAGGTACATCGTACTTATCTTATATTCTTTAATTTATGCAAATAATGTGCGTAGTTTATTGAAATCGTTTAAAATGATATTGTATTTAAAAACTAAAATCCAAAATGTGTTTTCACTAAGGAAAATTGATCGGTTTAAAAATAATACAACCTAGCAAAAATGTGTTATTACATTTCGTTATAAGGTTTGATTTGCTAAGTTAAAATGCTTTTCGACTTTGACACTACATCATGGTCTGAGTTCTGGAATTTTTAATTTTAAGATGTTCATACTATTAGATATTTTGTAGGTGTTGGTAAACTTTTCTCCAGAGCATTACACACATTTTCACCAAGAACTCTAAAAAACTGAACTGTTTACGACAACAATAATTTTTAAATTATTTCGACTTTTAACAATTGTATTTTAATTTCAGCGTCCCTTGTAATAGTTTACAACTTGTAAACTACTTCATAAATAAACATAAATATAAAAATATTACATATTATAAATTATGTTATAAAGGTATACGTTTTTTCGGAACAAATGGATTATACAGCTTGCAGTTTCATGAATTTGTCTACCCTAAATGATCACTAAATAATTAAAAATACTTTAACAAGCGTTACTCGGTAAATAAAGTGATAACAATTAATGTATTTGAACAATCGTCGGTAGTGCAAAAATATTGTACACATATACTACCAAGCAATTAAATTCGTTATAATTACACGTAGTTTATATAGGTGCAATTTTTTAGCGTGTGAATAAAATCTAATGAGTATAGTATAATGACTAATGCACAATATTAACTACCTGTTGATAAGGATCGTTCAATTATATTTTAAACAATATTTTTCACAACCATAATTAAAAATATATATTATTATTTCAACGTTAATAGTTTGCTACATATGTACCTACGTCATATTGTATATAAAACACAATACACAACGCTTTATAATTAATAATAGTTACAAAACCTCTATCTAGTGTGCGTTGTAGTTTTATATATTTTCAGAATTTTGGACAGTAAGTACGTGCGCAAATTAAATTCATGCAAAGTAAAATGTATGATTAGTACGTGCTACTATAGAGTGTAATTAGGTTTACGCATGACCCAGTAGTATACCCTAAGTAATAAAATATAACGATTTTCGTGTATCGGTGAATTCGTGATGCCAAATACTATCATAGACAACAGTATTATATTGTTATTGTAACATACTACGACTTACCTGCACTTACGAGCTATCATTATTTATGCGGAATGCGTATTTTTGTAACAAAGAAAATTTGAATAATGTTACATTATAATCGAACGGTCGCCGTCGTTCGAAAGACTACGGTGACACGAAAACGTATCAGACACCCACAGAGAAAAAGAAAAAAATACTTACGCATTTGTTGCCAACCAGATCAAAATATTAAAAAGCATATATTTTTATAAACATTATATACTTAATGGTATAATGGTGTTTTTTTAGTCGCTACACTTTACAGCCGATAAATGACACTCCCAACGGATTATTCAAAAACCAGTATTTCTGCGTCAGTAACGGAATAGCAATAGGTACGTGCTTATAAATAACTGGTCATCTCCACAAGATAGGTGTACATAATATTATTTTTGGTATGCAAAAACCGACAGGTGTGCAAAACAACAAACTGCTTATAACTAAGGTCCGCAACACTACCACCGCGGTGGTGGTAAAATCGTGCACATCGCATATATTTTGTCAATGTCAGGTATATATTTGTGTCGTTGTGTTAAGCTTTCGGTCCTATAAAATTCTTTCGTTCGACGAACGCCAAAGATGTGCCCACATGAATATGCTATAATATAGCAGCTATTATGATACTTATGTAGTTATGTGTAAAATATAAATATAGCGTTATACAGGATGATTCACCTCGGATACCCCATTTTTTCCTATTGTAGCGAATTTATTTAATTCAAATTATGATTTATGCAATTCTTAAGTATACCTACTTAAACGCTACAATTTACCAATACTAATATTTTTTATACTATTTATGGAGAATATAAAGGATATCCTGTGGCGATACATACTTATTTACATTTTTATATGAAAACCAACCACTTTTTCTGTAAATTGTTAAGCAGATGATTTTTTTTTAAATGTTGATGTATCAAAATCTGTGTAGTTTTCAGTTCTTAGTGAATACATTTCAACATCTTGAAAATTTTACTCGTTTGAATTTTGAATTAGATGCATCAACATTTTCAAAAAAATCATTTGTTTCACAATTTACTTAAGAAAAGGGTGATTCTCATTTGAAAAAGAAAATAAGTTGGTATCATCATAGAACACTCATCTTCAAATAGTATAAAAATTCTAAAAATACCTTAAATACCTATATACATAAAAACCCCAAAAATTAGAATATGAATAAATTCAGAATTAAAGGAAAAAATGGGGGTGACATATTTGGTGGATCACTCTGTATAATAACCACTGTTATAATTTAGGTAAATATAACCAGAAACGTATTCAGAATTTTAGCACCTATGTGTGATTATTTTTACCACCTATGTCCTAATAAACATAAGATGTTGACAGATGAAAATGAAATTGTATGTTACGTAATAACTAAATAGGAATAACTATAATTTGACATAGAAAACTAAGCATTTAGGTATATGTACAACATTTCAATAAGAAGTTGCTATATTTAACATTAGCAATCAATACATAAACACTTTTAGATGGTATAGAAGTAATTAAACTCAAATAAATTGACCGTCCAATATAAATATGGAGTAGAAAAAAAATGTCTCATAGTTAAAAAATAAACTCGGTTCATAATTTTATGGTTATTATTAAATAATTATAAACTCGAATAAGTCCATAACAAAAAAATGCCGTCGTGGAGATCGTCACCCTTAAATCCTCTATAATTATTAAATATTATATGCGTCGCAGTATAGCAAATAAGTATATATATCTAAGTATGTATTAACAAATAATTGGACAATGTCATTGGATTCGGTCTGTCGGGTCATCGAGATAATTTTGCACGTTAAAGTGGCATATAATCGTATAAAACCGACTCGGTTCACTCGGAATCTAAAATAGGGTTTACTTGTATAGGTATATATTATTCGTGCGTTGTAAATACATATTTTGTGTATTAATAATTCGATTGTATAAAAAACAAAATAAAAAAAGAAATCG
Source organism: Pentalonia nigronervosa (assembly GCA_014851325.1). Classification (NCBI taxonomy): domain Eukaryota; kingdom Metazoa; phylum Arthropoda; class Insecta; order Hemiptera; family Aphididae; genus Pentalonia; species Pentalonia nigronervosa. Next base: position 3,486 of record JACXSJ010001757.1, on the reverse strand, counting down.
ATTTGGTGCATCCATTTAAATTCGCTACACCTACCTATATCTTACAGCCATATAATAGGTGTAGGTACAACAAAAACTGTGTGGTTTGGACATTGAAATCAAATAGCAATTTAAACCTCTCAAATAATAGCGAATAGAACAAATTTCATCGTGCGGTCTCCGGAACGACTGAGAGCTGAATCTCGATCTTCCCGGATAGCCATGCGCATTATACGCGTAATAATAATACGATAAAACATCCGTATATTATACATATATATCGTTATTACCTATATTATAAAAACATTGCACACAAATGGATAATAATATAATAATAGACATTATAATGTGTGGGTACACACAGCCGAATTTTGGTCGGACGAAGTACGCAATACTTTTATATTATATATATATAGTCATCGAAACGCATTATATTATACCTATTATATGATGTTATTATGTGCGTTAGAGTGTTGTTGGACATGACCAAAAAGACCGCCAAACTTGTAAAATGAGTGAAAACTAAGTTAGCCATATACCTTAATATATATCCTATTATACACCTACACATTTATTATAGTACAAAGACCCGCAGTTAACGCGTATAAACCATATTACAAAAGCAGTTTCCGATTTCAAAGACGGCCGGTTAAATTATATAATATATATAATATAAAGATAGGAGTTCCGGATGGCGGCGGCGGCGACACATTCAAATGTGAGTACCTACATTGTATAAGTAACCGCTTAGGCATTTTACGATTGCGTGCGATGACTGACACGACGGCACATTAATATTGAATGTGATTTATACGCTGTGGCCTGTGTCATTCACACTATAATATAATATAATAATATACAATAATATATTAATGCCATAGACTCAACTAAGGATCAACTTTTTGTAGCCATCGTATTTTATTAGATTCTGAGCAAAGCGATGAATGAATTGATTTTACAAAGACGTATTTTTGATTTTATGTCCGTCACCACTCACCGAATTTAGGTGCAATAAAAATCCCACAGTTATTTAAGTTATCATTTTTATATATTTTGTAGTATGATTTTCAAAATATTTTGACTAACTTTAATCTTTTTATAGGCATTTGATATCTTTGATTTTTTTTTTAAATGTCAATAAAAATGTTTAGGCTTGGTTAAAAAGATTGAAAATGTAATACTAGATGTCAGATGAGGTAGGTTCCTTGAAAAATTTAAAAATATTTAAAATACATAATATGCACAATGTAGTCTTATTGAAACCCAAAAATCTAAAAAATATACTGTCACAATTTTTTTATAGACTCTAGTGTAGACAAAATTGGCTATTTAAACAAATGATTATGATTTTAGTTGTTTTGTTGTAGTTTAAGAATATTCGTGGGGATTTAAAATTTTTTTATGCATAAAAAAATATACTTAGAAATATAGATTGACAAATTGTCTCAGCTCAGAATCGTTTTTCTAGTGCAATAATTTATCATTGAATTCAAATTTTACACATCCTTTACAATGACGAGGTCGCTTGACATCTACTTGTACAACAGGGGGTTACCTACTCTTGTCCACTTTTTTCTTTACTTATCTGCCTGTGTGAAAACTTCCTCTATACCATATAGTATATTGTACTTTTTACTAAGTGTGCATATATTTGTAAGTAGTTTAGAATAAATAAAAATATAAATTTAGAGTAATATTTATATATATTATATTTTAATCAACATATTTTAATTGTATTTCAATACAAATGTTATATCTTATAAATGATGTATTTCCAATATATTGTCATTATAGTCTCTAATGAATTGGTAACATCTCTTTCAGTAATTAAGAATAGCCAAATTTGAGAAACAGTCATGCAGAGCATATTATAAAGGTTCTTAGGCCTTAGCCAATTCTTTACCTAAACATGTGTGTCGTGACTATTATAATTGAATTAATATTTTGGGAGGGAGGCTTAGCCCTCCCTCAAACTCACACCTAATTGCGCCAATATAATGATAATATGACATAACAACTGCGCTATCGCGGTAGTGTTTTGCACGCACGGGTGTGAATAAATAATAAATCACGTCGACGAGTAAAACTGAGAGCTGATATTTACCGACACACGAATGACTCATAATATTTTACTTGCGTAGACACGTATCAATTTTCCATAACCTCGTTATCATGCGACCATATAAATTATAACAACAATAAGCACTGAGATTGCGCCCGCGGAATATCGATGATGGACGGCGTGATATATAGGTTTGCCACGTGCATAGAACCTGATATTATTTATGTTGCGGCGAAGGAAAGGTGAGGGATGTCTATAAAGCAATGTAATTTATAAAAAACACGTCGTGTCTATAATTCAATGAAACAATTTGGATATTATCGTAGTACCTATCGAAATAAGCTACTGATGCGTGCACAGCTTTTTGCCGTGAGAGATGCGATAAACAAAAAAAATTAATTTTATTGACGGTTATAATTAAAAACAAATAAAAATTAATGTACAGCATGCCTGTAAGTAATTATTTAATCATTTTAGGTAATTAATTAGGTCTAAAAGTAAAGGGCGGCTAACTTTTATATTGACAACTATTATTATCTTTTTTTGATTTGTAGGTACACAGGATTATAATTGCACACCAGTTATAATTTTATGGTTAGAAGCATATAGATCATATAGTATTTAATATTATAAAAAATATTCCTATTTACTTATATATTTCATCTAACTGCGCAGATTGGACAGTTAACAAATTTAAATAATTCAAAGAACTTAATTCACTTTAACTGATATAGAAATATAAGAAATTAATTAAATAAAAAACAACTACAAGAGTTACAATTTTGTCAATAACATTTATTTAAGCAATTTTTAAAAAATCTTTATGGTTACGTTCATTCGTTTGTCATGGCACTGTATATTGTCTTAAATAATTCGTTTTTATATATTATTTTTTGTTTACGTCAGAAAATTATTGTTACATAAGACAGGTAATTATTAAGATAGGTAATTATTTTCCCATACGTATAACAATAACCCCGGACATAAATATTGAATTGCCCAAGTAAGTTCGCAGTGTTCTTACTGATATTGTTGGTAGCAATTTCGTCCGTAATTGTATATTTAATGTTAATTGAGTCCATTCTTCATTTTATTCACCTCACCCACTTAAGTGTATTTATTTTAAGAAATATTAAAAAAAAAATCTAATTGATTCAATCTCCTATCAAATAGGTATATAAAAAAAAAATAGATAAGTCATCTAGAAAAAAATTGAATTCATTGAGAATAATATCAGAAACTTTGAAACACGGTTAGTTGTATAAGATTTGATTTCAATAAGAAGATATTGGCGTTTAAGAATTAACCAAAAACAAATTTGTAATATAAGTATCGACAATAAAAAAAATATATTTAAATTTTATATTGAAAAATTATTGAAAATAATATTAAATTTAATTATCAATAAAAATCACAAAAAATCTTTTTTTTTTTTGGGGGGGGGG